>CAUYQU010022332.1:0-269019 GCA_963574635.1 Cheracebus regulus
TGGCTCACTGCAACCTCTGCCTCAGCCTCCCCAGTAGCTAGGATTACAGGTGCCCACCACCGTGCCTGGCTAATTTTTATATTTTTAGTAGAGATGGAGTTTCACCATGTTGGGCAGTCTGGTCTTGAACTTCTGACTTCAAGTGATCCACCCACCTCAGCCTCCCAGAGTGCTGTGATCAAGGCGTGGGTCACTGTGCCCAGCCCAGTTAGAATGAATTTAAATGTAAATGGCCTCATGTACCAAGTGGCCCGTGATGTGGACAGGGCAGGGACAGTCGTGCCAGGCAGGGACAGCCATGTCTTTGGTGTGTGGATAGAGGGCACGGGTCGGCTAAGACGTCTGCCAGGCTGGGTGTGGGCAGTGACAATCCCGACCTCACAGGTACTGCCCTGAGTGCCGGAATGACGCCAGCGAGGTGGTGCTGGCAGGTGAGAGGCTGAGAGAGAGCAAAAAGAAGGCGAAGATGGCGTCGGCCACGTCGTCCTCACAGCGGGACTGGGGCAAGGTGAGGCGGGTCCTCCTCCCCACGCGACCGCCACCCCCCCCCACCCCGCCTGCTGGGGCTCACACTGTCGTTTCTTTGTGTCTGTGACTCGAACAGGGCATGGCGTGTGTGGGCCGCACCAAGGAGTGCACCATCGTCCCGTCCAACCACTATGGACCCATCCCGGGCATCCCCGTGGGCACCATGTGGCGGTTCCGTGTCCAGGTACCTGCAGCATCCTGGGGCTCCGGGGGCCACGTGGGCTCCTCCTGCTTTTCTGGGCAGTTTCTCCTGGCCTCGGCCAGCCAGGGTTCTGGGTGATTACGGGATCCCAGCGGTGCCTCGGCTGGCAGAGGGAGGGTGTGGGAAGCCTGCAGGTTTGGGTTCACTCCTCCCTTCACCAGGGACCTGAAATCACTCCTTGGGGGCGGGGGCTGGTACTTCTCGGCTCCGAGGCATCTTGGGTCATTTCCAAAGCTCCTGTCCCAGGGAGGAGGTGGCATCTGCTGAAAGGGACCTGTCTCAGCCCTGGTTGTGATCTGTGACTGGGCGTTTATGGTGCTGGCTGCTGTCAGCAGTAGGCTGCGTGTCACAGCAGATGAGACAGTTTGGCACTAGGGACGTTGGAGCCAGATGGTTGTCTGGGGTGGGGCCGTCCTGGGCACTGTGGGGTGCTGAGCAGCCTCCCTGGCCCCCACCCACTCCATGTTCTCCCAAGTCATGACAACCAGAAACGTCTGGAGAAGTCTGAGTGTCCCCTGAGAGGCAGGATTGCCCCTATGTGAGACGCACTGAGCTCCCAGCACAGCCCTGTGACTCCCACGCGCAGCAGCCAGCGCAGGCCCCATGCTCAGGCCAGGGCCTCTTGGGGCATCTTGTGAATTGAGTGGCAGGCTGGGCCTCCCCCTGCCTAGTGAAAGCTGGCTTTTATATCCTAACCTCACTGAAAACCCAGTCCTGCCAACAGATACTCATCATCCCACTTTTCTTTTCTTTTTTTCTTGAGATGGAGTCTTGCTCTGTCCCTCAGGCTGGAGTGTAGCGGCGCCATCTGATCTCACTACAACCTCCACCTCCCGGGTTCAAGTGATCTCCTGCCTTAGCCTCCCGAGTAGCTGGGATTATAGGCACCTGCCACCACGCCTGGCTCATTTTTGTATTTTTGGTAGAGACGAGGTTTCACCATATTGGCCATGATGGTTTCGATCTCTTGACGTCGTGATCTGCCCGCCTCAGCCTCCCAAAGTCCTGGGATTATAGGTGTGAGCCACCACGCCCAGCCACTTTTCTTTTTGAGATGAAGTCTTGCTCTTGTTGCCCAGGCTGGAGTATAGTGGTACAATCTCAGCTTGCTGCAACCTCCCTCTCCCGGCTTCAAGCGATTCTCCTGTCTCAGCTTCCCAGTAGCTGGGATCTCAGACACTTGCCACCACGCCTGGCTAATTTCTGTATTCTTAGTAGAGATAGGGTTTTACCTTGTTGGCCAGGCTGGTCTTGAACTCCTGACCTCAAGTGATCCACCCACCTTGGCCTCCCACAGTGCTAGGATTACAGGCGTGAGCCGCCGTGCCCAGCCATGTCACCCCCACTTTCTAGAAGCTGATGTGTGGCACATGAGAGATCAGTAGTGAGGCCGCCCTGTGCACATGTGATGAGGCTGGAATTCACGCCAGCTGTCCTCACGGTGCGGCTCAAACTCTGGCTGTCTCTGGCCGAGCAACACATGTAGTAGGTGGCCCGCAGGCCTGACGCGTTTGGCGTTAAGAGTGAGACTGCTGGCTTCTCGGGGCCAGAGGAGGACGGGGGGTGGAGCTTCTCGGAAGCAACATTGCAGAGGACACCATGTGTGTCTTGGTGGCATCCTCAGGTCAGCGAGTCGGGCGTCCATCGACCCCACGTGGCCGGCATTCACGGCCGGAGCAACGACGGAGCATACTCCCTCGTCCTAGCCGGGGGCTATGAGGATGACGTGGTGAGTGTATGTCGGGGAGGGGTGGGGGAGGGTTGCTCTATTTTTTTTTTTTTTTTTGGATAGTGATAAAATACATACACGAAAATTTCCCATCCTAGCCGTTTTTAAGTGCTCAGTTCCCGGCAGCATGAAGTGTATCCCCATTGCTATGCAACCATCCCTACCATCGTCTCCAGAACTTTCTCACCTTCTCCCCTGAGACACTGTCCCCACGAAACACTCACTCCCCACCCCTCCCAGTCCCTGGCACCCCCCATCCTTTCTCCCTCTGTGAGTCGGACGACTCTGGAGACCTCCTAGGAGCGGAATCACACAGAGTGTGTCATCCTGTACCGGCCTTCTGTCGCTCAGCCCTACGTCCTTGCTTGGTCCACCTTGGCACATGTGTCAGGATTCCCTACCGTTACATAGCTGAGTCCTATTCTGCTGTGTGGAGGGACCATGCTGTTTTTCCTTTCTTTTTTTTTTTTCTTTTTATTTTTGAGACAGTCTCCCTCACCCAGTCTGGAGTGCAGTGGTGCGATCTCGGCTCACTGCAACCTCCACCTGCTGGGTTCAAGCAATCCTCCTGCCTCAGTCTCCTAAATAGCTGGGACTACAGGCATGTGCCACCATGCCTGGCCAATTTTTTGGTAATTTTTAGTAGAGACGGGGTTTCACCATCTTGGCCAGGCTGGTCTTGAACTCCTGACCTCGGGGCCACACTGTTTTTATCTGTCTGTCCGTCCGTGGGCGCTAGGATTCCTTCACCACCACCACCACCCCCTTGCCCGCCATTTTTTTTTTTTTTTTTTTTTTTAGATGGAGTTTCGCTCTTGTTGCCCAGGCTGGAGTGCAATATTGTGAGCTCGGCTCACTGCAACTTCTGTCTCCCAGGTTCAAGCGATTCTTCTGCCTCAGCCTCCCTAATATAATCCCAGCCTCCCTGGGATTATAGGCACGCATCACCACGCCCAGCTAATTTTTTGTATTTTCAGTAGAGATGGGTTTCTCCATGTTGGTCAGGCTGGTCTTGACCTCCCAGTCTCAGGTGATCCGCCCACCTCAGCTTCCCAAAGTGCTGGGATTATGGGCATGAGCCACCGCACCTTGCAGCTCCTTTCCTTTCTGACTGCTGTGAATAGATCTGCTGTGAATGTGGCTGTAAAAGCATCTCCTGCTCCTGTTTTCAGTTCTTCTGTTTTTTTGAGACAGAGTTTTGCTCTGTCACCCAGACTGGAGTGCAGTGGTGCGATCTTGGCTCACTGTAACCTCCGCCTCCTGGATTCGTGGGATTCCCCTGTCTCAGCCTCGAGTTGCTGGGACTACAGGCATGTGCCACCACACCCGGCTAATTTTTTGTGTTTTTAGTAGAGCCGGAGTTTCACCGTGTTAGCCAGGATGGTCTCAATCTGATTCGTCTGCCTTGGCCTCCCAAAGTGTTGGGATTACAGGCGTGAGCTACTGCACCCAGCTTGTTTTTTGTTCTTTCTGGTGTATACCCAGAAATGGAATTCAGGGGTCCTATGGTAATTCTATGTTTAGTATCTTTTTTTTTTTTTGGAGACAGGGCCTTACTCTGTCACTGGCTGGAGGGCAGTGGCGTGATCACAACTCACTACAGCCACGACCTCCTGGGCTCTAGTGATCCTCCCAGGTCTGCCTCCCAAGTAGCTGGGACTATGGTACTGCAGGCATGCATCACCACCCCCAGCTCATCTTCGTATTTTTTTTTTTTTGTGGTGATGGGGTCTCCTTATGTTGCCCAGGCTGGTCTCGAACTCCTGGGCTTCAGTGATCCTCCCACGTCAGCCTCCCAAGAAGCTGGGACTACAGCCATGCACCGCCACGCCCAACTAACTTTTGTATTTTTATGGTGATGGGGTTTTGCCATGTTGCTCAGGCTGATCTCAAACCCCTGAGCTCAAGTGATCCTCTGCCTCAGCCTCCCAAAGTGCTGAGGTTTCCGGGAGTGAGCCACCGCGCCCAGCCCTCCGTTGAGTTTCTTAAGGACACATCACTCTGTTTCTACAGTCACTTCGAAGTTCTTCATCCCCACCAGTGGTTTACAAAGGGCTTCACTTTCCCCACATCCTCACCAACACTTGTTTCTTGGGAAGTAGCCGTCCCGGGGGGTTGATTTTCAGTGGAGTCTCTTTTTTGCCTCTGCGGAGGGTTCACCCCACCTTCTTGTCTGTTTCAGGACCATGGGAATTTTTTCACGTATACAGGTAGTGGTGGCCGCGATCTGTCCGGCAACAAGAGGACCGCGGAGCAGTCCTGTGATCAGAAACTCACCAACACCAACAGGTTCGTGGAGTCGGCCTGCTTACTGCCTCGCCGGCGCACATCTGCAGAGTCCCTGGTTCTGTTTTGGGGCTCATGCCCAGCAGGTGATAGTCTCATTAGGAGTGTGGTGGAACGTAGACATGCCCTCCATTCGGTTCCTCCCTTGTCTCTCTTTTTTTGAGTTGGAGTTTTGCTCTTTTCCCCCAGGCTGGAGTGCAGTGGTGGGATCTCTGCTCACTGCAACCACCGCCTTCTGGGTTCAAGCGATTCTCCTGCCTCAGCCTCCCGAGTAGTTGGGATTACAGACGCACACCACCACGCCTGGTTAATTTTTGTATTTTTAGTTGAAATGAGGTTTTATCATGTTGGCCAGGCTAGTCTTGAACTCCTAACCTCAGGTGATCCGTCCGCCGCGGCCTCCCAAAGCGCTAGAATTACAGGTGTGAGCCACTGAGCCTGCCGTGTGCCACACATTGTGAGCCATTCAGATGGATGAAAGCAAACTTTCCTATAAAAGTCCAGATAACAGGTATTTGTTTTTTGTTTGTTTTTTTGAGACAGTCTCTCTCTGTAGCCCAGGCTGGAGTGCAATGGCACAATCTCAGCTTACTGCAACCTCTGCAGCTGGGATTACAGGTGTTTGCCACGCTGCCTGGCTAATTTTTGTATATTTAGTAGAGACAGGGTTTTGTCATGTTGGCCAGGCTGGTCTTGAACTCCCGATCTCAAGTGATCTGCCCATCTTGGCCTCCCAGTGTTGGGATTACAGGCGTGGCCCTGGGCCTTGTGGCTCATGCCTGTAATTGTCGTACTCGAGGAGGCCAAGGCTGGAGGATCGCGTGGGTGCAGGAGTTCAAGACCAGCCTGGGCAATGTAGTGATGAGACCCTGTCTACTAAAAGTAAAAATAACAGAATTAGCTGGGTGTGTTAGCACGTTCCTGTAGTCACAGCTACTCAGGAGGCTGAGACAGGAGGATCACTTGAGCCCAGGGGGTCAAGGTTGTAGTGAGCTGAGATTGCACCACTGCATTCCAGCCTGAGCAACAGACTGAGATCTTGTCTCAAAAAAAAAAAAAACCTCCAAAATAGTTTTCTTCAGCTATGCAGGTCACACAGTCTATTCAGAGAACCTGTTCAGCTCTTGAGTCTTAGCACAAATTCAGCCATAGACCATATGTAAGTGAATACACAAGGCTGCGTTCCTGTGAATTTTATTTGCAAAAGTATGTGGTGGGACAGCGTCTGCTTGGCCCCTGATTACAGGATGGGGACGGACTTTTTCAGTATACAAACCATCATAAACCCCAAAGGAAAAGAGATTCGATTATCTAAATATTATAAATATATGACATAAATAAATCCTAGAAGTTAAAAGGCAGATGACTAGGGAGAGTCTTTGACATGACACGTGATGATTGTGTCTTTATTATATAAAGAGCTGTTGCAAATCAACAAGAAACTCATAGAAGAGCCAGGTACAGTGGTTCACACCTGTAATCCCAGGACTGTGGGAGGCTGAGGCAGGCGGATCACCTGAGGTCAAGAGTTCAAGACTAGCTTGGCCAACGTCGTGAAACCCCGTCTCTACGAAAAATACAAAAATTAGCTGGGTGTGGTGGTGGGTGCCTATAATCCCAGCTACTCAGGAGGCTGAGGCAGGAGAACTCTTTGAAACTGGAGGTAGAGGTTGCAGTGAGCCAAGATCACACCATTGCACTCCAGCCTGGGTGACAGGAGCGAGACTCCATCTAAAAGAAAATAAAAACACACACACACAAGAAAAACTCGTAGAGGAAAGAAAATGCAAACTGAGGCTGTGGTGAGATACTATTTATTTCCCCTATAAAGTTGGCCAAGAATTCTAAAACGTTGAGGTAGGTCAGGGAGGGGACTAGCACTCCACTGTTGGTAGAAACACAAATTGGAACCGTCCTTCTGGAAATCTCTTCTGCCTGTTTGTTTGAAGAGCTTTATAAATGATCTACTCATGACCCTGTAATTCTGCTTTGAAAAATGTGTTTAGGTGGCCTATGGCTAGGTAAAACTGTAAGAGGTAGTAATGTTTTCCATACCATTATCTGAAACAGTGTGCCTGTACACACACACACACACACACACACACACACACACACACACACACACACAATCTAAAAAAGGGGTGGGCAGGGGTGGTGTGTCACATGCCCGTAGTTCCAGCACTTTGGGAGGCCGAGGTGGGAGGACTGCTTGAGGCTAAGAGTTTGAGACCCGCTTGTGTAACATAAAATTACAAAAAATTAGAATTAAAAAAATTTAAAACGAGTTAGCTGGTTGTGGTCGTGTGGGTCTATAGTCCCAGCTTGGGAGCCAGAGGTGGGAGGATGTCTTGAGCCTAGGAGGCTGCAATGAGGCATGGTCACCTACTGCATTCCAGCCTGGATGACAGAGTGAGACCTTGTCTCTTTTTTTTTTCTTTTGAGATGGAGTTTCACTCTTGTTTTCCAGGCTGGAGTGCAGTGGCTTGATCTTGGCTCATTGCCACCTCTGCCTCCCGGGTTCAAGCGATTCTCCTGCCTCAGCTGGGGATTACAGGCACCCGCCACCACACCCCGGCTAATTTTGCACTTTTAGTAGAGACGGGGTTTCACCATGTTGGTCAGGCTGATCTTGAACTCCCTACCTCAGGTGATCCGCCTGCCTTGGCCCCACAAAGTGCTGGGATTACAGGTGTGAGCCACTGCACCTGGCCAATTCTTTTTTTTTTAAAATGTGTGTGTGTGTGTGTGTGTATGTGTGCATGCGCCACTGCGCCCAGCCTAATTTTTGCATTTTTAGTAGAGATGGGGTTTCGCCATCTTGGCCAGGCTGGTCTTGAACTCCTGACCTTAAGTGATCCATCCACCTCAGCCTCCCCAAGTGCTGGGATCACAGGCTTGAGCCACCGTACCCGGCCTCCGTGTTTCCTTTCTGTGTGGCATATCCTCACTTACAACGCATGAGGTCCTGGTTCTCCCCTCAGGGCGCTGGCTCTCAACTGCTTTGCTCCCATCAATGACCAAGAAGGGGCCGAGGCCAAGGACTGGCGGTCGGGGAAGCCAGTCAGGGTGGTACGCAACGTCAAGGGTGGCAAAAACAGCAAGTACGCCCCTGCCGAGGGCAACCGCTACGATGGCATCTACAAGGTGAGTGCCCCCTGGGAAGGCCGGGGAACCCGTCCCGCCGGGGCTGCCTCTGATGACGCTGATGCCCGCTCCCCGCAGGTGGTGAAGTACTGGCCGGAGAAGGGGAAGTCCGGGTTCCTCGTGTGGCGCTATCTCCTGCGGAGGGACGATGACGAGCCCGGCCCCTGGACAAAGGAGGGGAAGGACCGGATCAAGAAGCTGGGGCTGACCATGCAGGTGCGTCCGGGATGGGGGTTGGCCCTTGGGGAGGCCAAGGTGGCTGGATCCCTTAAGGTCAGGAGCCCAAGACCAGCCTGGCCAACGTGCTGAAACCTCGTCTCTACTAAAAATACAAAAGTCAGCCGGGCATGGTGGGGGGCGCCCGTCATCCCAGCCACTCGGGAGGCTGAGGCAGGAGAATCGCTCGCACCCGGGAGGTGGAGGCTGCAGTGAGCCGAGATGCCACCGCACTCCAGCCTGGGGGACGGAGCGAGACGTTGTCTCAAAAATAGGGACACCACTGGGCTCCGTGATAGCTCTGGCACTTCCCATCTGGGCAGCCTGGGCGCCACGTGTCCTGCTTGGAGGCTGTCACTGAAGGGCCACAGAAGGGGCCCACCCTGGGCGTGTGGCGCTCACGGTCTGCCCGCGCTGAGTCCTCTGGGATGCCTCTTGTCCCGGGCCCCAGCTGACGGCACCGCCTCAGCTGTCCTATATAAATCCCCCAGCCGGGGGTGATGGGAAGGCGAAGATGACATTTGCGTCTCCGCCTACCGCATCCGAGTTTAAAGCAGACTCGCTTCTCTTCATTCTGTCTGTAAAGGGATCGCTGCGGATCAGGCAGGCATCTGGTCTCCTCTGTTTTCACTCGGCTCATCCAAAAAAAAAAAAAAAAAAGGCAGAAACAAACCAACCAAACCGGTGGAATCCAGAGAGGTCCGGATGGGAACATGGGGAGGGTGAGCACCCCTGAGCCATCTCACCTCCTCACCGCCGCTGCTGTGGGAGCTGCCGAGAGCTTGTTCAGCGAGCAGTGCAGGGGTTTTGCACCACAATTAGGGTGTTTTCTGTCTGTTGCAGGGAGTTGCTTTCCAGCAGATGAATCGTGGGGTTATTTAGGGAATCTTAATTGCTGTAGAGAGCCTGATATTGCCTCCCCGAGGGGGTCACCAAGGTTGTCTTTTGAACAGGTTTGTGTAGTGGGGAATTTCACAAGCTGAGGAACTAGGGAGAAAAATAGTAACAAGAGAGAAAGCCTCAGCTTCTGGTGGGAGTAGGATTTTTTTTTGAGATGGAGTTTGGCTTGTCCCCCAGGCTGGAGTTCAGTGGCTCGATCTCAGCTTACTGCAGCCTCTGCCTCCTGGGTTCAAGCAAGTCTCCTGCCTCAGCCTCCCAAGTAGCTGGGATTACAGGCATGTGCCACCATGCCCAGCTACTTTTTGTATTTTTAGTAGAGGTGGGGTTTCGCCACGTTGGGCAGGCTGGTTTCGAACTCCTGACTTCAGGTGATCCACCTGCCTTGGCCTCCCAAAGTGCTGGGATTACAGGCATGAGCCACTGACCCTGGCCAGGAATTTTTTTTTTTTTTTGAGCTGGAGTCTTATTCTGTATCCCAGGCTGGTGTGCAGTGGTGCCATCTCAGTTCACTGCACTCTGCCTCCCGGTTCCCGGTTCAAGCAATTCTCCTGCCTCAGCCTCCTGAGTAGCTGGGATTACAGGCACATACCCCTATGTCCAGCTAATTTTTGTATTTTTAGTAAAGGTGGTGTTTCACCATGTGGGCCAGGCTGGTCTTGAACTCCCGACCTCAGGTGATCTACCTGCCTCAGCCTCCCAAAGTGCTGAGATTACAAGTGTGAGCCACTGACCCTGGTCAGGATTTTTTTTTTTTCTTTTTATGACTGTCATCTTTATTGCAACTTAAAGGGTATGAAAGGATACTGAAGATTTCTTGAAACACTAGAGAGTCACATGTGACTGTAGGTGCCCTCAAAATAGGGCGATGATGCCCTGTGAGGACAGGGAGGGCCGGAGTCCTCAGAATAATCAGAATTTGGTAAACTAAGGCCTGGGGGTCAGGTGTTCGTCAGTGAAGTTTCTGGAGAAGCGATCACACTCATTCACTGTAGTAACCTGCCCTCTGCTTGAGGTCCAGACCCGTAAGGCTGGAAAACATTTACCCTAGGGGGCCTTAGAAGCTGACGTGTGCCCGCCCTCATGTAAATGGCAAAGATTACAAAATCTTATTGGTGGGATGTCACGCTGGACACGTCACCAGCCTTCGCCTGGGTTAAATGCGCTTAACCGGGCCCTGCCAGGTGGAGCCTGGCTGATTATGTCCTCCTCGTCTCCTCTCGTTCCTAGTGAAGCTTTGGGATTAGACAGGATTAGCCGTTGCTCGAGGCTCCACAGTTAAGGAAGAGCCCAGTCCACAGGCGTCCCCCACTTACCAGAGTCCCCAGCAAATGCCCTAAAAGCAGAGACAGTACTGAACCCTAGATACAGAATGTTCTTTGTTTTTTGTGTTTTGGTTTTTTTTTCTTTTTGAGAGGGAGTCTTTCTCTGTTGCCCAGGCTGGAGCGCAGTGGGGCGATCTCCGATCACTGCAACCTCCACCTCCCCGTGTTCAAGTAATTCTCCTGCCTCAGCCTTCTGGGTAGCTGGTATTCCAGGGCACGTGTCACCACGCCCAGCTTATTTTTGTATTTTTAGTAGAGACGGGTTTTCCCCATGTTGGCCAGGCTGGTCTCGAACTCCTACCCATCTTGGCCTCCCAAAGTGCTGGGATTACAGGTGTGAGCCTCCGTGCCTGGCCCATAATGTTTTTTGGTATACGTACATGTGGGTGATGAGGTTTCATCGATACATTAGGCACAGTGTGAGATTCGCATCTTCTCTTTTGTATGTTTGGGTTCTCTTTAGCATATCCAAATTGCCAGCGTCACTACTCTTGCACTTTGGGGCCATTATTTTTATTTTTGAGACCAGGTCTTGCTTTGTCGCCTAGGATGGAGTGCAGAGGTGCGATCATAGCTCACTGCAGCCTCAAACTCCTGGGCTCAAGCAATCCTGCCTCAGCCTCCTGAGTAGCTGGGACTCCAGGCGCATGCAACCACACTGGGCTAATTTTTGTACAAGAGAGGGGATCTTGCTATGTTGCCCAGGTTGGTCTCAAACTCCTGGGCTCAAATGATCCCTCTGCCTTGGCCTCCCAAAGTGCTGGACTTCTTTAGTAAAAATTATAATGTTTAATATTAGTATTTTATATTTACCCTGTAATCCCAGCACTTTGGATGACTGAGGCAGGCGGATCACCTGAGGTCAGGAGTTCAAGACCAGCCTGGCCTACATGGTGAAACTCCATCTCTACTAAAAATACAAAAATTAGCTGGGTGTGGTGGTGGGTGCCTGTAATCCCAGCTACTCGGGAGGCTGAGGGAAGAGAATCGCTTGAACCCGGGAGGCAGAAGTTGCCGTGAGCTGAGATCGTGCCACTGCACTCCAGCCTGGGCAACAGTAAGACTTTTGTCTCAGTTAAAAAAAAAAAAAAAAAAAAAGCCGGGTGCGGTGGCTCACGCCTGTAATCCTAGCACTTTGGGAGGCTGAGGTGGGTGGATCAACCTGAGGTCAGGAGTTCAAGACTAGCCTGGCCATCACGGTAAGACCCCATCTTAAAAAAAAAAAAAGATTTCTATTTAATACTAAGTCATATTTAATGATGATTATAATAATAATAGATTATTATTCAACAATGGGCCAGAGGCCATTATTAAGTGAAACAAGGGTTCCTTGAACACAGGTACTGCGATAAGACAGGTGATGAGTGACCGCTGGGCAGGTAGCTCGGACAGCGAGGAGACACTGGACGAAGGGAGGGTTCACATCCCTGCGGGACGATGCCGTGTGTCATCACGCCACTTAGAACGGTGTGCAATTTACAAGTTAGGAATTGTTTCTCGGATATTCCATGTAACATTTTCCGTTGACTCTGGGTCACTGAAACCTCATCAAAACTAGGTAAAGGAGGACTCCCCTGTGCTCCTCAGGAGATCGGGGGTCGGATGTGTTTGGAAACCCAGACCTGGCAAGGGGGCGGGAAGAGAGGGCTCTAGGTAGTGTACGGACCATTCCAAATGGCCCCGAAGGCTGACTGGCGCCCGTGCTCCTTCTCTTACAGTATCCAGAAGGCTACCTGGAGGCCCTGGCCAACCGAGAGAGGGAGAAGGAGAACAGGAAGAGGGAGGAGGAGGAGCAGGAGGAGCAGGAAGGGGACTTCGTGGCCTCCAGGACGGGCAAGGGCAAATGGAAGCGGAAATCACCAGGTAAGCGTCTTGGGGGCGTGGGGCGGGTGTCTCGGGGGCGTGGGAGCAGGTGGGTGTCTTGGGGGCATGGGGCGGGCATCTCGTGGGCATGGGAGCAGGTGGGCGTCTTGGCGTGGGGTGGGCGTTTCGTGGGCGTGGGAGCAGGTGGGAGTTGGGGTGTAGGGTCGGTATCTTGGGGGCGTGGGGTGGGTGTCTTGTGGACGTGGGAGCAGGTGGGCGTTGTGGGGATGTAGGGTCAGTATCTTGCGGGCGTCTCGGCATGGGAGCAGGTGGACATCTTGCAGGCGTGGGGCAGGTGGGTGTCTCTCCGGCAGCTCTGGCGACGCGCCCCTCCCTCACGCACCCTGCTGTCTTCTAGGAGGTGGCCCAGGCAGGGTTGGATCCCCGCGCCGGTCGTCCAAGAAAAGCAAGGTGGAGCCGTACAGCCTCACGGCCCAGCAGAGCAGCCTCATCAGAGAGGACAAGAGCAACGCCAAGCTGTGGAATGAGGTCCTGGCGTCACTCAAGGACCAGCCGGCCAGCGGCAGCCCGGTAGGCACGCGAAGCTCACTTGTCCCCGATTTGCACGGGAAAATGTACGAAGCCTATTTACCATTTTCACCATCTCAGTGGCACTGAGCATGTCCATGTAGTTGTGCGACCATCACACATCATCATCACCTCCAGAAATTTCTCCTCTCCCCAGACAGAAACCCTGGCCCTGGGAAACCCTGACTCCCTCCCTGGCGTCCCCTCCCCGGCCCTGGCCCCCCTCCCTGGCCCCTGCCATCCTCCTTTCTGTTTGTGTCCCTTGGGACTGTAGGAAAGTGACCTCAAGCCAAAGAGTGCAAAGTGACTCACATCTCACAGCTCTGGGGACAGGTGCCCGACAGGGGTCTTGCTGGACTAAGGGCACAGACAGGGCCGGGCCCTCCTGGGGGCTTCGAGGGAGACCCCGATTCCAGCCTTGCCGAGCGTCTAGAGGCACCTGCCTCCCTCGGCTTGGGGCCCCTCCCTCCTCCTTCATAGCCACAGCACATGCTCTTCCAGTCTCTCTCTGACTCTCACCCTCCTCCCTTCTCTCGGGAGGACCTCGGGGTGACATCAGTCTCCTGCCGCCTCACCCATCATGCTCTCTCAGCTCCAGATCCTTCACTCAGTCCCACGTGCCATTTTTCCTTGGCTGTGGATGGTGACGTAGTTGGAGGTACCAGGATGCGGCTATGGCTGAGGCCATCTTGGGGGTTCCTCTCCTCCCATTTCCTTCAGGCCATAATCTTCACAGAGTTTCTCCCCACCCCCACCCACTCCACACTGGGGCAGCCGCTCGCTGTCTCTGCTTTGCCCCCCACCCCCACCCCCCACGCTTCACTTGTGTCTGTTTGGTCCCCACACTTAGTTCCAAGCAGGAGGAGGTGTCAAGTCATCCGCAGCTGGGCTCCTGGTGGCCTGTGTGGGTGCTCAGTATGCCTTGTGCCCGCGGAGCAGGGACCCATGCCTCCGGAGAAGGTTTCTTTCTTTCCTTTTTTTTTTTTTTTGACAGGATCTTGCCCTGTCACCGAGGCTAGAGTGCAGTGGCACGAACACAGCTCACTGCAGCCTCGAACTCCCAGGCCATGCCGATTTTTATTTTTTATATTTTTATTTCGGTTTTTTTTGGGATGGAGTTTCCCTCCTGTTGTGCAGGCTGGAGTGTGCAATCACATGATCTCAGCTCACTGCAACTTCTGCCTCCCGGGTTCAAGCGATTCTCCTGCCTCAGCCTCCGAGTAGCTGCGACCTCAGGCACCTGCCACCACACTTGGTTAATCTTGTATTTTTACTAGAGACAGGATTTCACCATGTTGGTCAGGCTGGTCTTGAGCTCCTGACCTCAGGTGATCGACCCGCCTCGGCTCCCAAAGTGCTGGGATTACAGGCGTGAGCCAACGCGCCTGGACTATTTTTTAAAAAATTTTTTGTAGAGATGGGGTCTCACTATGTTTCCAGGTTGGTCTTGAACACCTGGCTCAAGCGATCCTCCCGACTCAGACTCCCAAGGTGCTAGGATGACAGGTGTGAGCCACCATGCCTGGCCAGGGACCAAAGCCCTGTCTTGACTCAGTGCAGGCATGCTTGGTGGTGCCAGCTGGTCGCATCCGAGTCCCTCCCTGCACCACTGAGGCCAGTGTCCCTGCACTGGCTCCACCCTGTCCTCCCACTCGGGGTGTTGGGGATTTCCGGTGAGACTCATGCCTCTTGGGCCTCTGTTTTTCCTTTTTTTTTTTTTTCCAGATGCAGTTTCCCTCTTGTCACCCAGGCTGGAGTGCAGTGGTGTGATCTCGGCTCACTGTAGCCTCCGCCTCCTGGGTTCAAGTGATTCTCCTGCCTCAGCCTCCCAAGTAGCTGGGATTACAGGCATGTGCCACCATTCCTGGCTAATTTTGTATTTTTAGAAGAGTAGAGACAGAGTTTCTCCATGTTGATCAGGCTGGTCTCAAACTCCCAACCTGAGGCAATCCACCCGCCTCGGCCTCCCAAAGTGCTGGGATCACAGGTGTGAGCCACTGTGCCTGGTGAGCCTCTGTTTTTCTCACCTCAGAATGGGGCCGATAGCAGCCCCCGCCACCTGGAGTGAAGGCTGCAGACAGAATTAGAGGACCCCCGTGCATGCTTAGCAGGAAGCTGCCAATCTCTGTGAGCCCTGGTCCTGGGGGTCTTTGCCGGCCTCACCCCTGCTTCCCTCTAGTTCCAGATGTTCCTGAGTAAAGTGGAGGAGGCGTTCCAGTGCATCTGCTGTCAGGAGCTGGTGTTCCGGCCCATCACGACCATGTGTCAGCACAACGTGTGCAAGGTGAGCGGGACTGCTGTGGGAGCTGGGCGGAAGGTTCTGGAAGGATCACCTGACCTCCAGTTCCCACAGCCGCTGCTGCAGATGGGGGCTCGTTGGCTTTGTCCTGCTTGCTCTGCAGCCATTCTTGGGGCCTTGTTGACTGCTTTCAGGGCGGCCTGTATTACGATGGAGGCCTGGAACATTCCACCCCCAGCCCTGTGGCCAAGGGGCCAGGGTGGGAGAGGATGGGCCACAGTCCTGCCCCAGGGTGTGGAGAGGGAGGTGAGAGTGAGGTGCACATCCCCCAGGGGGCAGGAAGGAAGGCTTCCTGGAGGAGGTGGTGGTACGGGGCAGCATCCCAGGTACCTGGGACTGCAGGTGAAGAGGCCTGGGTGGGAAGCCAGCAGTGGGGGCTTGTGGTGGCTCTGGGGATTGGGGTGGTGGCCCAGCATGGGCTTTAGACTCAGGACAGGTGGTCCGTCTTAGGAGGGAAATATCCCTACTGATGCTTTTCAAAGAGATTGACTTGGGCAGGACAGGGTCTCTTCCCCTCTGTGCTGTGGGCACTGGGGCCAGATCATTCTCTGGGGTGGGGCTGTTCTGGGCACAGCAGGGTGCTGAGCAGCATCCCTGGCCCCCACCCACTCCATGCCAGGAGCGCCCTGCTAGTCGTGACAACTAGACATCACCAAACACTTCCCAGTGTCCCCGGGGGCATAACTGCCCCCACCCACTCCATGCCAGGAGCATCCCGATAGTCGTAACAACTGCAGACATCCCCAGACACCTCCCAGTGTCCCCTGGGGGCATAACTGCCCAGGTGGGCAGTGTGGGTCTGGGTGATGGTTCCTCTGCTGTGACCTCTGGCCAGAGTCGCCAGTCCTGGTGGACAGGTGTGGAAGAGACTGACAGCCCCCCAACCCCCGCCGCCCCTGGCTCTCCCCTGGTCTCTGAGTCGCTGGCGGTTTTCCTTTCAACTGCAGTCCTGCAATTCTCCTCTCAGCCTCGGGCCACACCCCTGAGGCTCGGAGCCCGCATTTGCTTTCATGGCAGGAGACAGATCAGGGAAGCTCAGGAGATGGAGTGTCCCCGGTCACCCCGTGGCATCTCTGCCTCCTCGCCCCCTCCTCTTTTGCCCTTTGGCCTGAGTCCTTTCAGCTGTGTGGGCTGCCGAGTGGCCTGAGTGAGGTGGCAGAAGGGGCGCGAGGCCGTGGTGTCTTTGGGGCGGGTGATCCGGGTCTGAGCCATCTCTCACCTCGCAGCCACTAATCGCTCCAAGCCTCAGTTGCCAGAGAGAGAAGGGGCCTGGGGACACTGTCCTGGCTGCCAGGTTGTCGTGAAGGTCCCGGCTCAGCCCCTGGCAGGAAGGAGGTGGGCACAGGCAGAGGCCTGGCTGCGGGGGGTGCCTGGGAGCCCTGTGGCTGTAGGAAGGACTGTGGGATGTTGTGAAACTACTCGTCCCGTGCCTTAGGGTGAAGGCACGCGGAAGCGCTGAAGATATAGAGGAAGGGGCTGACCTGCGTCACCGTGTCCCCACCATCTGTCCCTGGTGCTCTGCTCCAACTCGGGAAGCTCAGCATCTGAGGGGTTCTGGGAAACAGGCTGTGACCTTCCACAGTGACCTTTTTAAATTAAAAACTTGAGGCTGGGCATGGTGGCCCACGCCTGTAATCCCAGCACTTTGGGAGGCCGAGGTGGGAAGATCACTTGAGGTCAGGAGTTCAAGACCAGCCTGACCAATATGGTGAAACCCACCTCTACTAAAAATACAAAAAAATTAGCCGGGCTTGGTGTCGGGCCCTGTGATCCCAGCTACTTGGGAGGCTGAGGTGGGAGAATTGCCTAAACCCCAGAGGCAGAGGTTGTAGTGAGCCGACATGCACTCCAGCCTTGGTGTCAGAGTGAAATGCTGTCTCAGGAAAAGAAAAAAAATAGAAGAAAACCTTTAGAGACAGTACCTCGCTCTCTCTTGTAGACTGGAGTGCCGCGGCACTGTCATAGCTCACTGCAACCTTGAACTCCTGGGCTAAAGGGATCCTCTTGCCTCAGCCTCCTGAGTAGCTGGACCTACAGGCGCATACCACCATGCCTGGCTAATTTTTGTATTTTTTGTGGAGATGTGACGGGTGGAGGGTGGGGGGTATCACCTTGTTGCTCAGGCTGGTCTTGAACTTCTGAGCTCAAGCAACCGACATGCCTCGGCTTCCTAAACAGCTGGGATCACAGGTGTGAGCCACCACACCCATCCAGGAGGTTTTAAAAATAGCAAACAATGTCCAGGCGTGATGGCTCACACCTGTGACCCCAGCACTTTGGGAGGCCGAGCCGGGTGGATCACTTGAGCCCAGGAGTTCGAGACCAGCCTGGCCAACATGATGAAACCTTGTCTACTAAAAATTCAAAAATCAGCTGGGTGTTGTGGTGGGTGCCTGTAATGCCAGCTACTCAGGAGGCTGAGACACGAGAATCCCTTGAAGCCGGGAAGTGGAGATTGCAGTGAGCTGAGATCACGCCACTGCCCTTCATTCAGCCCGGTCAACAGAGTGAGACACCATCTCAAAAATACCAAAGAAAAGCCACAGGCTGCCAGGGGCAGGGGACTGTTCACTGGTCATTAGGCCTGTCCCCCGCGTTACCACTGCCCTTGTCTAGCTGTGTGACATCATCCTGCAGGCATGTGCCACCGTGCAGGTGTGTGTTGTCTCACTCCTGCCTGGCGCGCAGCCAGCCCCGTGGCGTCTGGCCTGTTTGCCTGCTTGGGAAGTGCAGGCTCCAGGCCTCTCAGCTCTGTCTCCTGGCTTTCTTCCTCATGCCCGACTTGGTTAGTTGAGCTTGAATTTAGGAGTTTGAATCCACCAGACTTGGTTCCTTCCTCCTTTTCCCATTTGTCCTCATTGATGTGTGTGTATTTTTAAAAATTTTCTTATTTTTTTATTATTATTTTTTTTAGAGATGGGGTTCCACGACGTTGGCCAGGCTGGTCTTGAACTCCTGACCTCATGCGATCTGCCCACCTCAGCCTCCCAAAGTGCTAGAATTATGGGCATGAGCCACCGCGCCCAGCTATGTGTGTTTTTTATTTTTATTCGAGACAAGGTCTTGCTCTGTCGCCCAGGCTGGAGTGCAGTGGTGTGATCGTGGCTCACTGCAGCCTCAACCTCCCTGGGCTCCTCTTACCTCAGCCTCTGGAGTAGCCATGCCTGGCTAATTTTTTTTTTTTTTTTTTTTTGGAGACTGAGTCTTGCTTTGTTGCCCAGGCTGGAGTGCAGTGGCGTGATCTCAGTTCAGTGCAACCTTCGCCTCCTGAGTTTAAGGCATTTCCTTGCCTCAGCCTCCCAAGTAGCTGGGACTACAGGCATGTGCCACTGTGCCCAGCTAATTTTTGAATATTTATTTATTTTTGAGATGGAGTCTTGCTCTTGTCGCCCAGGCTGGAGGGCAGTGGCGCGATCTTGACTCATTGCAACCTTGACCTCCCGGGTTCAAGCAATCTCCTGCCTCAGCCTCCCAAGTAGCTGGGATTATAGGCGCCCAACACCACGCCCGGTTAATTTTTATATTTTTAGTAGACACAGGGTTTCACTGTCTTGGCCTGGCTGGTCTCGAAACTCCTGACCTCAGGTGATTGGCCGGCCTCAGCCTCCCAAAGTGCTGGGATTACAGGCATGAGCCACAATACTCGGCCTGATGTGTGTGTTGATTAAGCACCTACTGTATACACCGTGCTTGGTGCTGAGAGACAACACGGCCTCAAAGCTCAGGGAGCCTCTGGCCTGTCGTAGGTAGAGGAGCACGTTAGTATATAAGATGGTTCCACAGGCGGAGGGAGAGGTGCCGTCGTGAAGGCAGAAAGGGGCGAGGCTATAGGACTGCCTGCCTCTGATACTCTAGGGAGGTGTCAGGGAAGGCCCCTTAGAGGGGGTGACTTGAGCCAAGCTTTTACTGATGAGAGCCGCGGGGTTGGTAGACCTGTGAAGCCGCGCGACCCGCCAGGGACAAGAGCCCGGAGGCTGGGTGAGGCCAGGCTGGTGCTGGGCAGCAGGTGGAAGGTCAGGCTGAAGGTCAGGGCGGGCCTCTGGACCTCGTGAGACTGTCCCCGGGAGCAGTGGCCAGGAGCAAACCCGATGGTGTGGCTGGCGCTGCTCACCCGGCCGCCGTGTCTTCCAGGACTGCCTGGACAGGTCGTTCCGGGCGCAGGTGTTCAGCTGCCCCGCCTGCCGCTACGACCTGGGCCGGAGCTACGCCATGCAGGTGAACCAGCCTCTGCAAACCGTCCTCAACCAGCTCTTCCCCGGCTACGGCAGCGGCCGGTGATGTCCAAGCACTTCCTGATGGGCGTTTTGCTGAACACGTGTCGGAGGGCTCTCTCGTCGGCCTCCGTGTTCTTCTTAGTGGGCTTAACTTAAACAGGTAGTGTTCTCTCCGTTCCCTCAAAAGGTTCGTCTTCCTTTTTTTTAATTTTTATTTTTCAAATCTATACATTTTCAGGAATTTATGTATTCTGGCTAAAAGTTGGACTTGTCAGTATTTTGTGTCATTTTTTTTTTTTTTTGGAAAACATAAAAGCCTGCCATTTCTCGGCAAAACAACGTAAGACTTTTTTAAAGATGGAATCAGAAACGACGTGGCGTGGAGGCTGTTCACGTTTCTCATGTCAGGTTCTTGGAAGCTGCTGCCGTCGGCTCTAAGAAGGTGGAGGGATCAGTCCTTCTTCCGGGTTTGTGGGTTTGGCCCCCAAGGTCAGAGCAAGCATCTTCCTGATGGCCTTGTAGCATCTGAAGTCCAGTGATATGGTGGCCCGTGGCGTGGTGTGGCATGGCGTGGCTCAGCTGTCTGTTGAAACCTTTCCCTCAGAGCCATCCCCCGCCAGACTGCTTGGCATCTGAGATCCGTGTGAAAAGTCCTCTGCCCACGCGAGCAGGGAGCTGGGGCCGCACAGAAATGGCCTCAGGGGGACTCTGCTCCACGTGGGGCCAGGCGTGTGGCTGATGCTGTCCGGCGAAGGTGGCCACAGACGGATGGCAGCACACGAAGCCACGTTCAAGTGCCTTTGGTTCCTTCCTCCTTTGTAAAGACGACAGTCTTTGTTGTTAGCACTGAATTGTTGAAAATGTCAACCAGATTCTAGAATCTGCGGTCATCCAGTTCTTCCTGACACCGGGTGGGTGCTTGGAAACAGTCTGAGTCTTACAGATCATTTAAATTCAATTTTTTAACTCTGCAATTGAGAACTTACAAGAGGGATTTTTTTTTTAACGGACACATTTTCTAAATGAATTTTTTTTTGTAGTTTACTGTATATGTACCAAGAAAGATATAACGTTAGGGGTTGGTTGGTTCTGTTTTTGTTTGTTTGTTTTTTTTTTTTTTTTGAAAGGGTTTGTTAATTTTTCTAATTTTACCAAAGTTTGCAGCCGATACCTCAATAGAACAGGGATATTTTAAATCACATACCTGCAGACCGACTGGAGCAATGTTATTTTTAAAGGGTTTTTTTTTTTTCACTTCCTTATTCTTAGATTATTAATGTATTAGGGAAGAAATGAGGCAATTTTGTGTAGGCTTTTTCTAAAGTCCCGTACTCTTTGTCCAGATTTTAGATTCTCAGAAAATAAATGTTTTTCACAGATATACGTGATTGTGTCTTTATATTTGCAAACTGCTTTGGAGCTTTCTTGCACTTTTGTGCAGTATTTTACAAAATTCCCAGGAGAAAAATGAGGCAGGTGGCTTCAACCCCACTTTGCAGATGAGAAAACTGGGACCCAGGAGATGACGGGTATGGGCCGAGGCTCTAACCACAGCTCAGGAGGTGCCGGGCTATCGACGTTGCAGTGTGGAGCGCAGTGGTTGGCAAACCACAGCCAATGGGGCCCAAGTCAGAACGCTGCCTGTCTTTGTAAATAAAGTTCTGTTGACACCACCACAGCCATTTCTTTATGCATACAATGGCATTTGTGCTCAACAGAAACCATCTGTACCACAGAGCTGAAAACACCACTGGGCAGCAAAGCTTGCTGCTTCCTTCTCTCAGAAGGATCACCTGAGTGTAGGAGTTTGAGACCAGCCTGGGCAACATGGCAGGACCCCAACTCTTAAAAAAAAAAAAAAAAAAAAAAAACCCAGGTGTGGTCGTCGTGTCTGTAGTCCCAGCTACTCAGGAGGTTGAGGCAGGAGGCTGATGGCTTGAGGCCCAGAGCTGGAGGCTGCAGTGAACTGTGATTGCACCCCTGCTCTCCAGCATGGGCAACAGAATGAGACACTGTCTTTAAAAACATTTTTGTTTTGTTTTTTAAGTCTCTGGGGACAGTAAAGGGGCTCTGTCCTGCAGATGAATAATTGACATCAACCTATTACTGGGAACTTGTCCTGATGGTTAAGTAACCATATGGGCAGATTTTGTTTTGTTCTTGAGGCAGTCTTGCTCTGTTATCCAGGCTGGAGGGCAGTGGTGTGATCACAGCTCATGACAGCCTCCATCTCCTAGGCTCAAGTGATCCTCCCACCTCAGCCTCCCAAGTAGCTGTCACTACAGGCCTGCAGCACCATGATTGGCAAATTTATTTATTTTTTTGTAGAGACAGGGTATCGTTATGTTGCCCAGGCTGGTCTCCAACTCCTGTGATCAAGCGATCCTCCCATCTCAGCCTCCCAAAGTGCTGGGATTACAGACATGAGCCACCACGTGCAGCCTGGGTTTCTTTGTGAGGTGGTAACAAGATTCTGAAATTGATGGTTGCATGTGTCTGTGGATGTACTAAAATCCACAGAATTGTACCCTTCAATGGGTGAATTGTATGGTACGTGGATCATACCAAAAATATGTCAAGTGTGAACGTGAAAATGGGAAAGATGCCCAGCTCTGAAGGCCACTCTGTAAATGTCCCCGGTGGGTCCTTCCTAGAAAACACTGAAGTGGGTTCATTGTTGAGATTGCTGCCTTTTTCATTTTTCTCTCACTTTAAAATTAAGAACAATGTCATGTTTAAAAAATGAGCAAAACCCAGAAAAGTATTTGTGGAACTGTTTTGCCACTGACTTTAATGTTGGGCATATTTCTTCCCTGGTTCACTTAAAGAAATTTTTTTTGGCCAGGCGCGGTGGCTCACGCCTGTAATCCCAGCATTTCAGGAGGCTGAAGTGGGCGGATCATGTGATGTCAGGAGTTGGAGAGCAGCCTGGCCAACATGGCAAAACCCCGTCTCTACTAAAAATACAAAAATTTGCTGGGTGTGGTGGTAGCTGCAATCCCAGCTCCTCTGGAGGCTGAGGCAGGAGAATCACTTGAACTTGGGAGGTGGAGGTTGCAGTGCGCCAAGATCATGCCATTGCACTCCAGCCTGAGTGACAGAGTGAGACTGTCTCCAAATAAGACCAAACTTATGTTTTTGATTCAGGATCTCACTTTGTCACCCAGGCTGGAGTACAGTGGTGTGATCATAGCTCACTGCGGCCTCAAACTACCGTGCTCAAGCAATCCTCTTACCTTAGCCTCCTGAACAGCTGGGACTACTAGAGGTATGAGCCATCATGCCTGGCTAATTTTTTTGACTTTTTTTTTTTTTTTTTTAAGAAGTCTCACTATATTGTCCAGGCTGGTGTTGAACTCCTGGCCTCAAGCCATCTTCCTGCCTGCGTCTTCCAAAGTGCTGGGATTACAGGTGTGAACTACCATGCTTAGCCGAGAAATTTTTAACAGCTCTACTGAGAATAGTTAGGTAACACAAAAGTCACCCTTTTAAAATGTACAGTTCAGTGGTTTTATTTTTTTGAGAAGGAGTCTCTGTCACCGAGGCTGGAGTGTAGTGACATGATCTCGGCTCACTGCAACTTCCGCCTCCCGGGTTCATGTGATTCTCCTGCCTCGGCCTCCCAAGTAGCTGGGATTACAGGTATGTACCACTTCTCCTGGCTTATTTTCATATTTAAAGTAGATGCGGGGTTTTACTGTGTTGGTCAACCTGGTCTCGAACTCCTGACTTCAGGTAATCTGCCCGACTCAGCCTCCAAAAGTGGTGGGATTACGGGCGTGAGCCACCATGCCTGGCCAGCTCAGTGGTTTTAGTGTAGTCATACATTTACACAGCTATCACCACCATCTAATTAGAGAACATTTCCGTCTACTCAAAAAGAAACCTCACACCCTTCTGCAGTCTTGCCCTGTGTCCCTCCCCCAGCCCCTGCCAGCCACTGATCCTCACTGTCCTTATGGATTTGCTTGCCCTGGACATTTCATATAAATGGAATTATACAGCATCCTTTTGTGTCTGACTTCTGTCACTCAGCATGGAATTTTCAAGGTTCACGGGCATCGTAGCCTGTATCTGAGCTTTATTCCTTTTCATGGCTGAGTAGTATTCCAATCTATGCATGGGCCACCTTTCTATAATCCCCATTTAACTTGTTATTTTTTTTTTAGTTTTTTAAAGATGGAATCTTGCTCTGTTGCCCAGATTGGAGTGCAGGGACACATTCTCAACTCACTGCAACCTCCACTTCCTGGGTTTAAATGATTCTCCAGCCTCAGCCTCCTGAGCAGTTGGGATTATAGGCACATGCCACCATGCCTGGCTAACTTTTGGTATTTTTGGTAGAGACGGGGGTTTCACCATGTTGGCCAGGCTGGTCTTGAGCTCCTGACCCCAAGTGATCTGCCCACCTCGGCCTCCCAAAGTGCTTGGGTTACAGGTATGAATGAGCCACTTTGCCCAGCCTGACTTGTTTTTTGCTTTTTATTTTTATAATTTTTTAAACTTTAATTTCTTGAGGTGGAGTCTTGCTCTGTAGCTGGAGTGCAGTGGTGCAATCTTGGCTCACTGCAGCCTCCACCTCCTGGGTTCAAGCGATTCTCGTGCCTACCCTTCTCGAGTAGATGGGACTACAGACATGCACCACCACACCTGGCTAATTTTGGTACTTTTTGTAGAGATGGGGTTTCGCCATGTTGGCCAGGCTGGTCTCAAACTCACAGGCTCAAGTGATCCTCTTGCCTCAGCCTCCCAAAGTGCTGGGATTACAGTTATTTAGTCACTGCCCGGCCTCCCATCGCAATTTGTTAATGCAGCAGACCAACCTGTAAGGGAATCTATGGAAGCATTGGTCATTCCTGCGCTCCACACCCTGCCTGTCTAGAAAGATTGATGGAGATCAGTCAGAAATTGAGCACTGGGCCTGCTAATTTGGGAGTCCTTGACGTCTGAAAGCCATGCCTCCTGGTGTTGTTTAGTGGGAGGTGCACAAGCAGGATTCCCTGCCCCAGTCCTATGTGAGATTTGCATCTGACTGCAAAGAATGGAAGGTACGACAGGGCAATTAGGTGAGTGTTCCCTAAGGGAATCTGTCAGTTAAAATATTCCAGTGTGTATTTCCTTACTTTTTGGAGTGTGAAGGTTTATACTTACCTGACAGCAATTATATTGTGTGTTTACATTTTAAAGTGAAAAGTTGCCAAAACTTGGAAAGAATTGGACGGTGAACCCTCAAAGATACCCACCATCTAGATTCTCTGATTGTTAAGTCTTTCTCATACTAGATGCCGTTAAAACTTTAAGCAAAATGAAGTTGAGAACCCATTTAGGTTCCTCAGTTAAAAACATTTATATTGTCTGTGAAACCTAAATGCCCTCACTATCTTGCAGAATATACCTGGAAGTAGGAGAAAAAGCCATATGCATGTGGGGTGGGGACCCCTTCCTTTCATGAGTGCATTTTCTTTTTTCTTTTTCTTTTTTTTTTTGAGATGGTGTCTTGCTCTGTCATGAGGCTGGAGTGCAGTGGCACAATCTCGGCTCATTGCAACCTCTGTCTCCTGGGTTCAAGTAATTCCCCTGCCTCAGCCTCCTGAGTAGCAGGGACTACTACAGGTGCATGCCACCAAGCCCGGCTAATTTTTTGTATTTTAGTAGAAACGGGGTTTCACCATGGCCAGGATGGTCTCGATCTCGTGACCTCATGATTCACCCACCTCAGGCTCCCAAAGTGCTGGGATTACAGGTGTGAGCCACCAAGCCTGCCCCCAACATTTTTTTTTTTTTTTTCAAACAGGGTTTCAAAAAAGTGTGGAGGTTCGATCATGACTCACTGCAGCCTTGACCTTCCAGGCTCAAGTAATCCTTCCTCCTCAGCCCTCCAAGTAGCTGGGACCACAGGCATGTGCCCCCACAGTCAACTAATTTTTTATATTTAGTAGAGGTCTCAATACGTTGCCCAGGCTGGCCTGAAACTGCTGGGATCAACTGATCCTCCCAGCTTGGCCACCGATGGGCTGGGATTACAGGTGTGAGCCACAGCACCCAAACTTTTTAAAAATTTTATTTTTACTTTTTATTTTGAGACGGGGTCTGACTCTGTCAGCCAGGCTGGAGTGCAGTGGTGCAATCACGGCTCACTGCAGCCTCCACCTCCCTTGGCTCAGGTGATCCTGTTGCCACAGCCTCCTGAATAGCTGGGATTACAGATGCGTGTCACCAAGCCCAGGTAATTTTTGTAGTTTTTTTGCCTAGGCTGGTCGCTAACCCCTGAGCCCAAGGGATCTGCCTGCTTCAGCCTTCCAAAGTGCTGGGATTCCAGGCGTGACCTAAGATTAAATCTTAACTCCACGCAGAATATATGAATATGGTCCCATGAGAATTGAAAACACCTACAACGGCTTCAGTTCTCCTTTGACTTTTTACCAACATGCAACTTTCCTTCTCTCCCCAAGGAATCAGTGAGTTTCTTCGGTTTAGGAGTACCTTTTTCTGGGCGTTGACAAGCATACATGCTCTTAAAAATCTCATGATATCAGTTTCTCTGGTGTTTCCATATATATGTTATTGAGTACAGGATTCTGGACCATTGTCCCTTGCTCAGCAAGCGGGAGATATTTCATGACTGCATACAGATCAGTCTCCTTTTCTTTCCTTCTTTCTTTTCTTTTCTTTTCTTTTTTTTTTTTTTTGAGACAGAATCTGCTCTGTCTTCCAAGCTGAAGTGGAGTGGCGTGATCTTGGTTCATGGCAACCTCTGCCTCCCAGGTTCAAGCAAGTCTCCTGCCTCAGCCTCCCGAGCAGTTGGGATTACAGGCATGTGGTACCACTCCTGGCTAATTTTGTTATTTTTTAGTAGAGACAGGGTTTTGCCATGTTGGCCAGGCTGGTCCTGAACTGACTTCAGGTGATCCGGCCAACTCGGCCTTCCAAAGGGCTGGGATTACAGGCATGAGCCTGGCCCAGCGCCTTTTCAATTGCTACATAGTACTGATTGCTATTAAGTTACTTCTCTAATCCCCCACTGATAGATACTTAGTGCAAAACATTGGAAACAGTTGCAGACAGCCCTGGGCATCTTGAATTGTATAGATACTTAGTGCAAAACATTGGAAACAGTTGCAGACAGCTCTGGGCATCTTGAATTGTGTGTAAGCTCCAGACCTTTTCTCTGGGTTTATCACCTCCAGGAAGAACTACTGGCTGGGTTATAGGGTGCATGCACTTACAATGTTATTAGAAAATGTCAAATTGCCCAATTTACACTCCTGCCAGTCCAAATGGGGGCGTGTCCACACCCGTGTGGTCCAATACACAATGAATGCTCATTTTGTGAAGTCACAGGGTCAAACCTTTCTACCTGCCTCGTCCCCCTTAATTCTTGCAACATTCTCAAGAGGCGGGTGGATTGGGTATGGCTACCATCATCATATCCATTGCACAGTTGGAAACTGAGGCTCAGCGAGGTTGCTTTGCTAGAGGGCAGCCACAGTGAGGCATGGGGCCCGGTTGAGCTTTGAACCCAGTTCAGCAAGCACTGAAGCTCGTTCTCGCCCATACATTTTAGAGAACTCTGGGAGAGACCCTAACTTTATTCGGAAAGCTGTGCCCCTTGGCAAAGGTTTGTTGATTGCGATGGATTGACGGTGGGGGCGGGGTGGAAGCGCTTTCTGCTTTACCCTATATTTATCCTGTTCTCGGGTCTCCTCTTTTGCAAAACGGATTGCTACGTCTCCTTGCTGGGCACTTTGCAAATTGGGGAACGCTACGCCCACAATCCGGCCACGGGTCTCGAACCTCCAGTCCCTACGTCCCTGGCCGGTGCTGAAGCTGTGCTGGTTCTCACGTACTCAGCAGCCGCCTGATAACCAGGGCGGGGCCCGGAGCTCGGGCAGTGATTGGCACCGGCCCCAGCCTCTCCGCGCCTTGGGCTGACCCCGCAAGCCAATACTCGCTCCTCTCTGTGCGGTCGTTGGGCGGGCCCCGAGGGTCCCTTGTCAATCCGAGGCCCAGCCGCCGTCGGGTTGGTCGCGGGTGACTTGGCTGGCGTGCCCCATCTCCAATGAGAACGGAGCCGGTCAGCGGGCACGTGGGTGGGCGCCGGCGTGTCCAAGCCGGTCTGCCAATCAAGAGGCGAGGCCGGCGTTTGCTCCCGCCCAATCGCGGCGCGCGGTGGGCGGGCCGTACGGTGTTGATGGGCCCGGCTGAGGGGAGGGGCGGAGCTGTCAGCGCTGGCCAATGGGCGTGCGGGCGTGGGTCCGGCAGCCAATGGCAGCCGGGGCGGAGCTGGCGCGCGGCCTTATAAGCCCCCCCTTGGGGCGCTCGCGGAGGGCTCGGCCGCCAGCAACCGAGTGGGGCCCGGCCCGAGCGGGGCCTGGGGGTGCGACGCCGAGGGCGGGGGAGCGCGCGCCGCTGTTCCCGGACCGGGCCGCGCGCGCCGCCTCAGGTGAGCCCGCGGGGAGGTCGCCCGGCCGCGTCCGAGCGCGGACCCCGCCGGCATGGCCGCCACCGCGTCGTGGCGCGGGGCTGCGGGCGCGCCCGGGACTCGAGGCCCAGGCCTCGGGCGCGGCCTGTTCGGGCCGGGCCTCGCGCTTTGTCCGGGCCGGCGGGGCGGTTGGGGGCGTTAACCGTCCGGGCCGGGGGCGCTCGCGGGCTTTCGGCGGGGGCGGCGGGGCTGGACAATGGTGGGGCGCGCCCAGGGGCGGGAGCGGGGGGCCCCTTCCCGGGCCGGGGGCTCGCGGGGGGCTGGGCCCAGGCGGCCCCGCCGCCCCGCACAAAAGATGACAGCGTGGGTGGCCCCGGCCGGGCCCTTTTATCACCCAGAACAACCCTCAGCCTATTATTATTATTTTTTAAAGAAAGCAAGAAAAAGAAAAAAAAGACCCAGTCCCTGGGTAACCCCCGCCTGCGTTTCTGGCCCTTGGGGCACCAGAGGGGCTAAGTGGAAGCCCCCCAGCTGGACGCCCAGGGATGCCCCCTCCATGCCTATCATTCCTCCTGCACTGCCCCCACCCCCGATCAACCTGCTGTGGATTGGTGGCTTTCAAACTTGCCCCCCCAACGTCCCCGAAACCCCCACCCCCATAAGCATATGCAATCTGGATTTTAGAAAAAAGAAATCATCTTGCTATGCGATGGCAGCCTCCACGAGTCTCCCCGTCCCTCCCCCTTCCAGCCTGATCGCCATCTCGAACGAAGCCCCCTGCTCTATAGAAATGAATTGAGGAGTTGCTTCCGCGGAGACCCCTTTCCTGCGTCCCCCGTGGACATCCCCGTGGGAGCTGGGGACGGGCTCGCTCTGAAATCTGCTTGACCTGGGGTTTGCCAGGGCCCGAGGTCTGCGCTCAGTGGTGGCCATGACATCAGGCTGGACGGGGTCTCTGTCCACCTAGGGACGGTGGAAGGTTTTAAGGGGCCTGTTCTCCCCCACCCCGGGGCCCGTGGAGGCAGGGACTGTTTTTGGGTGCAACCTGTGTGTTTGCTTGGGGGAGGATGCTTTTGTTTTAATAATCCGCCAGCACCTTGTGGGGAATGGTTTCCCGAGTTGTGAAACTAGTGAGAAGGTGGTTCAGCTCCGTGGAGCCCAGTGGTCTGTCATATGTGAAGAGCGTCTTTTTCCATGTGTTTCTGTCGGGGGGCATGTATTTCAGCAAGTTCCTTTGGGTCCCACCAGCGGCCCGCACTGTCCTGGGGTCTCTGGATACTGGGCTGAATTTAAGGGCTCGGTGCCCTGCCCCGCCTCTCTGCCTCAATGGTCATTTATCGGCATGCTCCCTGGCTGGAGAATGCTCCTAAACACAGCCCCAGTCCTAAAGCAGGCTCGTTAGACGACTCCTATGGGCTTTATCACAGCCGAGCAAGAGCTAATGACTCCCCTAATTCCCCAATAATAGCTTCCTTATGAGCCACCAGGAGAGTTTGTCAACACACGGGGTCAGCCTCCTCCTGCAGCCCCTGCTGGAGCAGTGGGCAGCCTCTCTCCTCTTTGCAGTTTATTTTTTGAAACCCTGAAGGTTGGAGCATGAAGCGGTGGTAGAGTCAACTTCTGATGATCTGAGCTGAGGATTTCTGGGGTTTGCCAGCCCCATCTCCGTCTCCGGGTGTCTGGTTGGACACCTGGCAGGTCTGGGCGCTCCCCTCCTTGAGCCGGGGACACCAGGACGGGTCAGACTGTCCTGGCCTGGAGGAGGTCACTGCTGGGGAGGAAAAGGGGGCTACAGAGATTCTGCGGCGCAGATGGATGTTGGTGTACAGGCTGTCCTGTGTCAGGAGCTGCGGGTGCCTGCGTATGCACGTGTGTGTGTAGTTGCTGAGACTTGAAATATGTATGTCTCGGCAACAATCGATTGGCTCGCATTTTCTAACCCTTTCCTCTTTGGGGAGGGGGCTGCTAATGTGACGTTAACTACTGGTGCTTAAAGGTATAGCTGATCAGCCACTGCACAGCTCCCCGCCCGGCCTTTGTTGTACTTTTCTGTCTCGTGGAAGAGACCCTTCCTCGGCCTCCTGCCCCGTCTTCAGTCCCTGTCCCATCCTGCAGGAGCCCTCTGGGGTGGTCAGGGTCGTCCTGTGTCCTTCTCTCCCACCTGACCGCTCCGCCTGGACTTTAATTCTTGATTTCTGTGTCTCCTCTGCTGGTTTCCTGCCCCTGTTTGTCCTGTGCCCCACCCACTGCCCCATGAGCTGGGGAGGGACCTCAGCCCCGGGAAGCCCATCTGTCAGGGTTCCATCTGAGCCCTGTGGGGGCGGGCGTTGCGGTCCTGAGCTCACCTGACCGCCGGCTGTTGCCTTTCAAGTGTGGAGTGCCTTGTGGGGACAGGTTGGGAGGAGTCCCCGGCTCCTGTGGGTTGAGAGTGTAGTAGGGGAGAGGGCAAGCTGGCTGCCCCAGGGTCTGGTCACAGCTGGAATGGTGGTAGGCAGTCTGCTGCCCTCAGGCCCAGCTCAGGGAGCAGGCAGGACGAGGCACGGCTGATGGGGTCTGACGTACCTGAGGTGCTGTCCAGGAGCATTTGTAGGTGGCCTTCTTCCCTGGATCAGGGAGCACAGTTGGGGGGTCAGAGCTGGGTGACCTTGGGCCAGTCACTTGCTTGGGGACAAAGGAGGTCAGGGTACACTAAATCTTTCCAAGCGCACTGATCAGGAGGGTCCCAGAGCTGGTGAACGAGGTGGGGGCTGGTGGAGCAGATCTGCAACCTGCACTGGTCAGCGCCGTGACAAATCCCCTGTCCTTACCCACAGCCTTGGCCTGGGCTCCTGGCTCAGCTCCAGGGACCTGCCATGAGGCAGCTCGGTGGGGCCTGCAGACACCGTAGCCCTCCCCCTTCCTGCCCCAGGGGCCTCCGCTCCTGGCTTAGGATGCGGGACAGGGGAGCAGGGGCCCAGCCCAGGCTCCATTCTCATCCGGTGGTCTTGGCGACATGCCTAGGTTTCTGCCCTCCATCCCATGCCCCGCACAGGCTCCAGAGATGGAGAGACCTAGATTCAGGTCCCTTCTCTGAGGCAGTCACTTCCCCTCTCTGGGCCTTGCTTTATTCATCTGTAAAATGGGTGTAATGGGAAAACCTCCCTCCTGAGTGGTTGTGAGGATCAAAGGAGGTAAAAGGCACTGAAGCTTCATAGGGTGCCAGGAGCTCTGAGCTCAGAGATATTCATTACATGACAGGGCCCTGCCGTCTTGTCAGGGTCTCCCCACCTCTCCCCTCTCCACATTCTGGGCTGGGACATTCCATGGTTAGGCTGTCCTGGGTGCCGTAGGGTGGGCATGAGCGACATCCCTGGTCTCCACCCACCAGAGGCTAGTAGTACCCTGTTCCCTAAGCTGTAACAACCAAAAATGCCCCTTGGGAATCCTTGTTGCCCCCAGTGAGAACCCCGGCCAGCTGTGAGCCCTGCAGCAGCTCACGTCGTGCCATGACCTTGGTGTGCCTCAGTTCCCCTTGTCTCCTCCCGCCTCACCCTTTAATGGTGAGTGGCTCCTATTCACAAACTATCCTGGCCACACCCCTCGCCTGTGTGTTCAGATTCTCCGTGACTGTCCCTCTGCCCTTCCAGGGTAGCAGCTTCCTCCTGAGAGGAGAGGAGCCCCCCGCAGAACCCCCCAGCCCCCTGCACTGAGGAGCAGCCCAGCACCTGTGGGGTCTCCCTGGCTGCTCCGGCCTCTGGGCTCTGGTAGGTCCCTGCCCGGGGTTGCTTGGCTGCCTCCAGAGGTGGCGCTTCCACACCTCCGGTCACCAGAGCCCTGACCTATCAGTTTGCTGGACAGTTTTCTTGTAACCCATTGTAGAATGACTCACCTCTTTGATCTTGGCCTCTTCCTGAACAGTAATGTCCCCAAAGCTGTGGGACGTTAATGTGCTAGTTGCACATACTTTTTTTTTTGAGACCGACTCTCGCTCTGTCGCCCAGGTTGGAGTACAGTGGCAAGATCTCGACTCACTGCAACCTCTGCCTCCCGAGTTCAAGGGATTCTCCAGCTTCAACCTCCGGAGTAGCTAGGATTACAGGCGCTCACCACCATGTTTGGCTAATTTTTGTAGTTTTAGTAGAGACGGGGTTTCACCATTTGGCCAGCCAGGTTGGTCTTGAACTCCTGACCTCAAGTAATCGCCTCGGCCTCCCAAAGTGCTGGGATCACAGGTGTGAGCCACCGCACCTGGCCAAGCTGCACATACTTTTGCTAATGCACATTCAAATGAGCTTAACCATTATATTAAAAAAAAATTGTATCTTCCCAAATACTGAGGCGAGAGTGGATTGACGAATTGATGTTTTTGGTTTTTAGACAAATTGATTTCCAAGCTCACTCCTTTCGTGACTTGGCCTGTGCTGGGTTGCTGGGCTTGGCGAGATCCCGGTCTGTCCATTCCCTCCTGAGGAGCCTGGAAAACGGCCTTCCCTGTGGGGGCAGGGAACATGGCAAATCTCTGCCTCCTGCTTGGTTTTGCTGTGAACCTAAAACTGCTCCCTAAAACAAATCATATTAAAAAATGATAATAACTGGCTGAGTATGGTGGCTGACACCTGTAATCCCAGCACTTTGAGAGGCTGAGGCGGGCAGATCACCTGAGTCAGGAGTGTGAGTCCAGCCTGGCCAACATGGTGAAACCTCGTCTCTACTAAAAATAAAAAAAAATTAGCTGGGCACGGCAGTGCACACCTTTAGTCCCAGCTACCTGGGAGGCTGAGCCAGGAGAATTGTGCTGCAATTGCGCCACTGCACTTCAGCCTGGGTGACAAAAATATATATAATAATAATAAAAATTAAAAACTGGCCAGGTGCAGTGGCTCATACCTCTAATTCCAGCACTTTGTGAGGCTGAGGTGGGCGGATCACTCGAGGTCAGAAGTTTGAGACGAGCCTGGCCAACATGGTGAAATCCTCTTTTTACAAAAATACAAAAATTAGCTGGCTGTGGTGGCACGGGAGGCTGAGGCAGGAGAATTGCTTGAGCCCGGGAGGTGGAGGCTGCAGTGAGCAGAGATAGCGCCATTGCACTCCAGTCTGGGTGACAGAATAAGACTCTGTCTTAAACAAAAAAAAGTTAAAGGAGTAAAAACCAAAAAAAAAAAACAAAACAAAAGATCTTTCTTTGCTTAGAACCTTCCAGCGGCTTCCTGTTGTCCTTGGGAAAAATTCCGGACCCCTTCGTGTGGCCCCTTTGCTCTGTGATCTGTGGCCTTGTCCTTCCTTCCCTCTCTCCTATTCTCCCTTTCTCTCGAGCTCCTTTCCCGGCAGGGCCGCCTTCCCTGCCCCACTTCCCTGCCCCAGGACCTGTGCACTTGCTGCACCCGCTGCCTGGGGCTCTTTCCACCCAGCGGGCTCCTTGTCACTCCAGTCACCTCCCCTCCCTGCTTCTCCTCCTTTGCATGTTGCACGATCAGAGCTGGGTATTAATCTGTTTGTGTATCTGTTTGTCTCATCTACTAGGGCAGGGGCTTTTTCTGGAAGGGCAGAGAGTAAATATTTTTGGCTTTGTGAGCCAGAGGTCGTCTCTGTCCTGACTGCTCTGCTTTGCCTTTGTAGCAAGAAAGCTCCCGTGGGCGAGTGTGCCTGTGTTTCAGTAAAACTTTATGGATACAGAAATGTGAATTCCATGCAATTTCTACATGATTAGACATTTTTCTTTTACCTTTTTTCCCCAAACATTAAAAAATGCCAAAACCATTCTTAGACTGCAGGCTGTACAAAAACAGGTGGTGGGCAGGATTGAACCTGTGGGTAGTAGTTTGCAAATACCTGGCTAGGGTGTGAGGGCCACACCACGGAAAGCTATGGAAACAGCGTCAGCCTCCCGACCCCCCAGGACATAGGGCAGCTCCTGGGACATGGTGGATGTTCAGTGGACATTCCTTGTGGAATGGGTTTTTTTTTTCTTTTTTTCTTTTTTTTTGAGACAGAGTCTTGCCCTGTCACCCAGACTGGAGTGCAGTGGGGTGATCTCAGCTCACTGTAACCTCCACCTCCCGGTTCAAGCAGTTCTCCTGTTTAAGCCTCTCGAGTAACTGGGATTAGAGGCATATGCCACCATGCTTGGCTAATTTTTGTATTTTTAGTAGAGATGGGATTTCGCTATGTTGGCCAGGCTGGTCTTGAACTGACCTCAAGGGATCCGCCCATCTCGGCCTCCCAAAGTGATGGGATTACAGGTGTGAACCATCACGCTTGGCCTGAATGAGTGAATTTGTATCTTTCCAACTTCAAAGCATTTAGAGTCATACTCTAGACTTAAAAAAAAAAATGGGTCATGGCCAGACGCAGTGGCTCACGCCTGTAATCCCAGCACTTTGGGAGGCCGAGGCATGTGAATCACCTCCGGTCGTGAGTGTGAGACCAGCCTGATCAACATGGAGAGACCCTGTCTCTATTGAAAATACAAAATTAACTGGGTGTGGTGGTGCATGCCTGTAATCCCAGCTACTCGGGAGGCTGGGGCAGGAGGATCCTTTGAACGAGGGAGGCGGAGGTTGTGGTGAACCAGAATCGCGCCATTGCACTCCAGCCTGGGCAACAAGAGCGAAACTCTGTCTCAAAAAAACAAAACTGGGTCGTGGGTCATTTTGAGGATCATTAAAACTGCTGGAATGTAAGAAAAATGTGATGCTGATATCCACCCAGACAGCTTCACAATAAAGGAGGAAAAAAGTCAGAACAAACAGTGGAGGTCAGGGGAACACTTCGCTGTTGGAGATGCTGGACTCTCTCGCCCTGGGGTTCACGTGATCGCCTTTCTGTTACAACTCTGCAAGCGTCAGAACCGCATACTCGGCCTGAGGAGTTCAGTGTGACCTGGCAGGAACTGAGGGTTTATTTAAAAGGAAGACAGCGTTGCACAATTTCACAAAGCTTTTGTTTTGTAAGCATCTGAACCCCCTCGTTACTGGTGCTAGCGCCCCCAACGGGAGGGGAAGGGAGTCGCAGATGGTGGTTTCTGCTCTCCCCGAGCACAGAAAGACTCATGAGCAAGGTGGCTTAGCCGGTGCACAGCTCAGCTTTGTACCCATTGGTGGCCATCGGTCAGTAGCCAAGCAGGGGACCGTGCCTGGCCACACTTCCTTTGTCTTGCTCTTCTCCTGGCTGACAGGCATTTTCTGAGCCAAGTAGGTCTTTGGCATCTTAGATTTGGGCCTGTCCCAGGAACGTTCTGACTTGTCAAGAAATCATACCGTTAATTTACGGTCATGCTTTCTTTCCTTGATTGAAATAAACAATCTGGAGAGGCTTGCTCAGAATTTCTTGGCTTTCAAAAGTTGCCTGTCTTTTTTTTCTTTTTCTTTCTTTCCCTTTTTTTTTTTTTTTTTTTTGCTTGCCCGCTGTCTCTGCCTGCTTCTCTCTCTCTCCCACCCTTCTCCGCCTTTCTTTTCTTTCTTTCTCCACCTCAGGGATCTCAGCGAACATAAGGGGATGGATGACAAGTTTGCATCCAGCCGTCTCTGCCCCGCTGGCGGGCTATGCCTCTTTGGCAGTGGCCGAGCGCGAAGTTGCTCTGTGGCTCTGGACTGGGATCGTGTTTGTTCAGTGGACAAAAGCTAAGAATCCCGAGGCCCACTTCCAATGCCTGCTGCACCCTGGGGGCCCTCAGGTGCACGGCGACAGTCACTTGTGCAGACCTGACCCCGTTTGCCGGTAGACGCGACCGCCATTGCGTTTTTCAGACAAGTCTGTACGACGCCCTGTGAAAATGTGAACTGAGGGCCTGGTGGCAGGATTTCCCCTGCACAGACCTCCCTTCAGCATTCATAGCTGGACCCAGGTGATGGCACCTTCTGGGCCGTGGGTGGTGGGGGTGGGCACGTTTTTGTTTTTGTGGCTGCCCAAGTCTCCAGGGAGAGAACATGGAGACAGTGATTCGTGTAAGATGAACCGGCCGTGGATTCAGAATCACCCGTTGTGTTATGGGTCCCAGGGGTCCCTTCTGACCACAGAACCAGCCTGAAACCACCCACAGGTGCTGTGGACCCCTCAGTCACGGCGGGATGGAAATGGGCCGGGTCCTCAGCCAGGACTTAGGACCGAGGCATGTCTGGGCAGCAACCCGGAAGCTGGCCAGCCCAGGTGCCCTGGCGACAGCCCTGGACACTGTGGCTGGGTGCCCTGAGTGAGGGGGTGGCACCCTGGGCTCCCTGTGATGCGAGCAGGACCCAAACCGGGCTGCTGGACCAGGGCAGTTGCGTCATTTTGCCATTGTCCCTCTCTCTCCTAACATCTCATCTGTCAGACAGTCAGCTGTAAGCAGAGCAGGCTGCATGGGTCTCATTATCCTGGTCATGAGAGAGAGGAGGACCGTCTCTGGCATGCGCCTGAGTAAAGCCCGTGGAAATTCAACTCCTATTCACCGCTCTGTTCCAACTGCTTCTCCAAGGAAGGGGAGGGATGAGGTGGGGGAAGTCGCTCTTCTGACACCCCTTAGAACATGAGGCATCTTGGCCAGGCACAGTGACTCACGCCTGTAATCCCAGCACTTTGGGAGGCTGAGGTGGGTGGATCACCTGAGGTCAGGAGTTCATGTATAGCCTGGCTAACATGGCGAAACCCCGTCTCTACTAAAAATACAAAAATTGGTTGGATGTGGGGGCGGGTGCCTGTAATCCCAGCTACTTGGGAGGTTGAGGCAGGAGAACTGCTTGAACCTGGGAGGCAGAGGTTGTCGTGAGCCAGGATGGCACCACTGCACTCCAGTCTGGGCAATGGAGTGATGGAGTGAGACTCCGTCTTGAAAAAGAAAAAAAGACATAAGGCATCTTGTATTATTGTTTGTCTGGGCTGGAGTTGGTAGAAGCCACAGAATTTTCTTGGTCCCTCCAGCCATGGGTGTCCTGCGTACCCCAAAGGCAGAGCAGAGCCTGGTTCTCAGCTGCAGCTTAAAGGGCAGCAGCGTTCATCAGAACAGCTCCTGTGTGCCGCTGTGCCTGTCGCTGGCCCAGGGGAGGGAGGAGGGTTAGGCTGCAGCCAGCAGGTGTGGTCAGGCCCAGGCTGGAGCATGGTCATTTGGAGCTCGGGAGGCGTGGCTGTAGTGGCGCCACACCTTGGGTTCCTCTGAGTGGGTTTGCAATGTCCAGCTCTGAGTGACAGTTGTCATGTTCATGTGTGCCTGGTCAGGGGCTCAGGGTGGCTGGATGACCAGTGTCTCCTGCCCGTAGGGCCTCTTGGTGGAAGGAGATGGGGAAGAGCTGCTAAGAGGGCTGGAAACCAAGCCCAGGCTGGACGGCTGTGACCCAGCACTGTGGGAGGCGGAGGTGGGAAGATCGCCGGAGGACCGCTGGAGGCCAGGAGCTCAGGACCAGTGAGGGCAGCATGGCAAGACCTCATCTCTACAAACACTAGAAAAAATGAGCTGGCTGTGGTGGCTGTATCTGCAGTCCCAGCTGCTCAGAGGCTGAGGCGGGAGGACTGCTTGAGCTCAGGAGTCTGAGCCTGCAGTCAGCCATGACTGGATCACTGCTCTCCAGCCCGGGCCACAGAGCAAGACCATGTCTCCGAAAAAACAGAAAACTAAGCCTGGGGAAGCACAGGGCAGGGCAGTGCGCAGGGGCTTCCCAGAGGAGCTGCTGTGTGCACAGAGCCTGGCCCGTCATGGAAGTGCCACAGATGATGGTGAGCTTGTGAGCAGAGGGGGCAGGGAGGGGACTTGGGGCTGTGGCCTGGGAGCCCCGAGAGCGATGGGGTCAGGGCGAAGCCCAGCTGGCATGCTGCAGGCAGCTGGCAACCCAGGGTCTGGGGTGTCTCTGGAGGCTCCCCGGAACCAGGGTGGTCCTGGGGACGTGAGGTGGCAGGCAGCCCTGTCTTCCAGGAGCTCACAGTCTAGGTGGCGAGTCTAGAAGCCATTCGCGTCACCAGGGACAGCTGCCCACAGTTGCCCGACCACCAGCTTTGGTGTGCTGACCAGGTTCTGAGTTTTCTAGGCCAGCCTCCCTTAGACAGCATCCTGCCATTAAAAAAAATACCTGTTTTAATGGAGATATTATTCACATACTGTAAAATTCATCTCTTTAAAGTCTACGGTTCAGACTGGGCACGATGGCTCATGCCTCCAATTCTGGCACTTTGGGAGGCTGAGGTGGGCAGATCACTTGAGGCCAGGAGTTTGAGACCAACCAGCCTGAGCAAAATGGTGGAACCCCATCTTTAGTGAAAGTACAAAAAGATTAGCTAGCTTGGTGGCAGGCACCTGTAATCCCAGCTACTTGGGAGGCTGGGGCATGAGAATCACTTGAACACAGAGGGTGGAGGCTGCAGTGAGCCGAGATCATGCGACTGCACTCCAACCTGGGTGACAGAGTGAGACCCTGTCCCAAAAAAAAAAAAAAAAAAATTATACAATTGAGTGGTTTCTAGTACATTCACACAGTTGTGCAACCATCACCACTGTCAAACTCTAGAACATTCCTGTTATTACTCAAAGACACCCTGTCCCCACCAGCGCTCGTTCTCCATCCCTCCCCCATCCTCAGACACCCACACACCCCTTTCCTGTCTCTGGGTCTACCTGTCCTGAACATTTCATAGAAATGGAGTCACACGCCGTGTGGCCTATTGTGTCTGGCTTCTCTCAGTGGAGGTGGCGTTCTCAAGGTACATCCATGTGTGGCCCGTGTCAGAGCCTCGTTCCTTTTCTTTTCTTTTTTTTTTTTTTTGAAATGGAGTCTCTGTCACCCAGGCTGGAATGCAGTAGTGCAATCTCGGCTCACCTCAACCGCCACCTCTCTGGTTCAATGGTTCTCCTGCGTCAGCCTCCCGAGTAGCTGGGATTAGAGGTACCCGCCACCATGCCCGACTAATTTCTGTACTTTTAGTAGAGATGAGATTTCACTATGTTGGTCAGGTTGGTCTCGAACTCCTGACCTCAGGTGATCTGTCCACCTTGGCCTACCACAGTGCTGGGATTCCAGGCGTGAGCCATCGTGCCCAGCCCACCTTGCCCCTTTCATGGCTGCACCCTATTCCCCTGTGCAGAAGGGCCCCATTTTGTTTATCCATTCATCTCAGTGGGCATTTGAGTTGTTTCTCATTTTTCCAGCCCCATCCTCTCCCTGGTCCGTTGCAGAGCTCAGGAATTCCTGTGCTGCACCATGCAGTTTGGGGGCCCAGCTGGCCCGGAGCAAAGACAGCATAGAAACTATTTGTGGGGCTGTCTTAGGGGCTGGGCTGGGGTGGGGAGGGGTTGGCGGAGGCTGGGCTATAGATGGGCTTCCAGGCTCAGTGGCCTGGCTGGCCTGCAGGGGCACACAGGTGCCCTGTGTGGACACAGGGTCTGGGCTCCAGGTCGTTAGTGGTGAGTCTGGGTCACAGGCCTCCTCTCCCTGCACTGTGCTGCACTGCCTCCAGCTTGGGCTGGACCAGGTCCCACTCTGGCATGTGCCCCAGCCAGTGGGGCCCTGGCAGGGACCTCTCCATGCAGCCACAGGGCTCCCGTGTCCCTGCTCCGCAGAGCAGTGTGGCCCCAGCTGACCACAGCTCTGACTCGCCCTCTGCTGTGTCCTGTAAGGTCACCCCTGGGGTGCAGGACCCGAGTCTACCACACAGGGCCCAATGGCTGTCCTGCCCTTCCCTCTCCCGTTGTTGATGTCACCCTGTTGAGGTGGAGTCTCGCTCTGTCACCCAGGCTGGAGTGCAGTGGTGTGATCTCGGCTCACTGCAGCCTCCACCTCCTGGGTTCAAGTGATTCTCCTGACATCCTCTTGAGTAGCTGGGACTACAGGTGCTCACCACGGTGCCTAGCTCATTTTCGTATTTTTAGTGGGGACAGAGTTTCACCATGTGGGCCAGTCTGATCTCGAACTCCTGACCTAGTGATCTGCCTGCCTTGGCCTCTCAAAGTGCTGGGATTACAGGTGTGAGCCACTGTGTGAGGCCTAAAAGTGATGTATTTTCTAAGGCAGCGCTGTCCAGTGAGGATGCAGAGTAAACCTGTGTGTCTGAATTTTCTGGTAGCTGAGTTAAAAGGTGACGAGGGGGCGGAGGCGGGGATCCGAGCACTTTGGGAGGCCGAGTGGATCGCCTGAGGTTGGGCGTGTGAGGCCAGCCCGACCAACATGCCAAAACCCCGTCTCTACTAAAAATACAAAATTGGCCAGGCATGGTGGCAGACTCCTGTAATCTCAGCTGCTTGGGAGGCTGAGGCTGGAGAATTATGCTCCTGCACACCAGCCTGGGCAACAAGAGCGAAACTGTGTCTCAAAAAAAAAGGTGAAGAGAGACGGGGGAAATTAATTATAATAGCATATTGTATTGAGCCCGGTACACCCCTGTGTTACCATTTCACCACGTAGTCGTTGTGAAAACTGTTCGTGAGATGCTTCACACTGGGCGTTTGTGGCGCTGTCTTTGACATTCATTGTGTGTTTTACCTGAGAGCTCGCCTTACACTGTTGATGATTTGGGGGACTCCTGGCCCCAGATGTACCGGGCGTGGTGCCAGCCTGGGTGCTATAGATGGGGGGCCTGGTGCTTAGCAGACCAGGGCCCATGTCCCTTCCTGCCACCCCCTCATTCCTGCCTCCGCCTACCCCAGGCAGGCCTCATGGCTCTGACGGTGTCTGGCTGGAGAGATGAGGCACACCTGACATTGAGCAGCAGTGGCAGGAGGCGCTGTGGCACGAGGCGCTGTGGCAGGTGCGGCTGAAGAGCAGCCAGGCTGTCTGGCGGGTCCTGGGCCTGTCCTCCCTGTGGACCCTTGCACGCGGCCTCTCGCCTCCGCCAGTGAGCAGTGAACCATGTGCTGGTACTGGGGGCCATGGGGTCCTAGTGGCCCAGCCCTGGCAGCGCCTCTGGCATTGTGGGTGATGGGGAGGCGCGGGGCTTAGGAAGTGCTTGGGCCTGAGGAAATGTTTCCGGGAAGAGAATGGCAGGAAATTGGAGTGCTTCTCTGGCTGTCAGAAAGCCCAGAAGAGAGACTTGTGGATCAACACAGCTCGGGAATAATATCCTAGAGCCACAGGCAGCTTCAAAGGGCTTGCGTGATGAGGGTGCGATTGTGGGAGGATTGGCAGTAGGAGAATGGGCACCGGAGGTCTGCTACCCACGCACCTGGCCCACCGGGCTCAGATCCACCTCTCCTGGTTCTGTGTCTTTATTTCCACAGTCGGGGTGGCTTTCCGGGTTCCTGCTTTACGGTTGGGTGAGGTTAACTGAGTTCCTATGTGAAAACCCCTTGGTGAAGTAGTTCTCACCCCAGGGTCAATTCTATCTCTTAAGGAATACCTGGCCACAGCTGGGGGTGTTTGCGATTGTCAGGATTTGGGAGTGCTCCTGTCGTGGGGCGGGTGGAGGCCAAGGATGCTGCTCAGCACCCAGCAGTGCCCGGGGCCACCTTAGCCCAGGGAAGACTCAGGCCAGTGTCCGCCGAGCAGAGGTTGAGGCCCCAACCCGGAACGGCAGTGGCCAGGTGGGCTCCGGGAGGTTACAGTAATGATTGTTCTCTGGGCTTGTTTCTTTTCTTGACTATGAGTAGATGTTGCACTAGAAGTTTCTAAAATCTTTCTCCTTTCCAAGGTAGCTTAGGATCTATAATGCCCTTTGTATTTGTGCTGGGAAGGAAGTTAAGTAGCCGTGGAAGCATGATCATAAAGCAACTTGAAAATAGTTGCTTTTGTGGCCTCTTTATTATAATGGGGCAGCCAGGTGGGTTGACCAGGGTTTTATGGGCCAGGAAGCAGGCGTGGGGGTTTCTGGGGGAGGCTGGACCCAAGGCAGTGTTGACCCCAAGACCAGAACTCCGCGTCTCTCCTGTTCTGGCCTGTTCCAGCCTGTTCCGTACGCCTTGTCAGGTTTTCTGCTCCAGTGAACTTGGGGTTTATTGGGGAGTGACAGATCCGGAGAACGTGTTCCTTTGCTGAACGGCGCCACTCGGGCCCTCAGGAGGGCTTGGGGTGTAACTGGGTCTCGCAGACGCTCTGCTCTTGGTGAGAAGGATTTGGTTACATTCCGTGCCCCTGGGCTGTCCCCTGGCTCACACACAGGTGTCCCTGCTGCAGCCCCCACTTCTTAGGATACCAGATGCCACTGCCCAGGAGTCAGTAATGTACCCGGGGGTCCGGCGCCTGCTCCGTGAAACCCGAGGTCTCACTGAACTAATTAATTTGGCCTTCAGCCAAAGAGAGGGCTGCAGCCTCAGGAGCTGCTGGGCCAAAGTGGCTGCTACCCTAACAGGCTTTCTAGAGGGATGTTCATTAGAAAAATCATTTATTTTATGGTATAAAAATCAGCAATGACAGGCTGGGTGTGGTGGCTCATGCCTGTTATCCCAGCACTTTGGGAGGCCAAGTCAGGTGGATTGCCTGAGGTCAGGAGCTTGAGACCAGCCTGACCAACATGGTGAAACCCCATCTCTACTAAAAATACAAAAATAAGCCAGGCATGGTGGTGCATGCCTGTAATCCTCTACTCCGGAGGCTGAGGCAGGAGAATCGCTTGAGCCTGCGAGGTGGAGGTTGCAGTGAGTGGAGATCATGTCACTGCACTCCAGCCTGGGTGACAAGTGAGACTCCGTCTCTTAAAAAACAAATCAGCAATGACGGTGAAGTGAAATCAAAACAGGACAAGCTGCCGTCATCTCCAGGGAGCTTCCGAGGTGTCCTCTCCATCCATGTGCATATTTGGGAGGTGCCCTCTGTGGGCTCCAGGGGGCTGGTTGGGGGGAGGTGGGGTGTTCTAGCTCTGTGAGGCTGGGACTCCCGAGTGCAGATCCGCGATGCCATCTGGTGACAGACAGGCAGAGGGCCCTGCTGTGCAGGCCGGGGCGGCCATGGGAGACTTGCAGCCGAGTGTGGTGAGGATGGAATCAAGGGACCTGGCCCCCGTGCACTGTGCCAGGTGCGAGGCGGTCTGAGCATGACAGGAAGCTTGGGGGCCAGGTGCGCAGAGGAAGGCTGCATGGTGACCAGATGAGCCGCGCCTGCTGGAACCCAGACCTGCCTTCACCACCTGCAATGTTGGGCCAGGTCTGCTCATCCTGTGGGCGGATGGTTTTGTCCTGAGCCTCAGCACTGGCTCCAGGAGCGCAGCCTGGGAATGCAGGTCGGGACCGTCGGTCTCTAGCCAAGGCTGTGTGTGTCTCAGGAAGCCACTCCGGCACCCTGGCCCTCCACCTCTGTGTGTTCTGCGCCGGCCGTCTCCTGGTTCTTCCCTCACTGTCTGGGCCCGGAGCAGCCCAGAAGAGAAACTGGATCTCTTTCAGCCGGAGCTTCTCTTCTAGCCTGAGCCAAAAGAGATCCTCTTTGGAATAAGCTCCCCAGCCTGGCTTGGACTGGTCCCTTCTCTGGTGCCCCCAGGAAGTAGTGACCAATTCAGGACTTGGTCCTGGTCTGACCTGCAGTGGGGCTGTGATGGGTCCTGTAGTGCCCCGTATGCCAGGAAGCCCCAGCCATAGCGCTCACTAGGGGCAAGCATGTCTGTGGGCTCCCAGGGGCTTCCCGGACCACATCCGGGGCAGCACTTGGTTTGAAGTCTAGAGCTAGAGCTTGGTGTGGGACCAGAGTTCACAAACTCTGCCAGTGCCGCTGACCTGGGTCAGTGTCTCTGCATGCCTCCCTGTGGGGCGATGGCGAGGGTAAGCGGTGATGGTCATTGGGTGCTCGCTATCGGGGCTCTCGGTCCTGGCTGCCAAGTACAAGCTGCAGGGGTGCTCCTCGTGGTTAGCTGACTCTGCCATCCCTGACAGCAGAAGACAGCAAAGACACCTGCGCCCTGCCACGGCAGGTCGCTGGGCACAGAGAAGGGCTCGCGAGACTGTGTCCTCCAACATCTCCATGTTTACTGCACCAGGCCAGGTGCTGAGGAGCCAGCAAGGAACACGAGGACCAGGGAGAGACTGGATTAGGGCCCTTGAGGGGCGGCCCTGCTCAGCCGGGGGAACAGGGAGGGTCACGCCCAGTAGGTGACCTTCAGACAGAGGCCTCTGAGGACACCAAGCTGCTCAACCTTCCAGGGTCTGGGACAAGAGCGTGTTGTTCCCTTCCAGGGGAAGTGCAGACAGCACGTGCGGGGGCCCTGAGGTGGAGTGTGGTGCAGGTCACTGAGCTGGCAGGAGCGCCTGCTGTAGTCAGCCGGGAGGGGCAGAGCTGAGAGAAGCTGGGAGGCCCTGCTCTCACAGATGTGTGCGTTTTTGTTTTTGTTTTTTTTGAGATGGAGTCTCACTGTGTTGCCCAGGCTGGAGTGCAGTGGCGTCATCTCGGCTCACTGCAACCTCCGCTTCCCAGGTTCAAGCGATTCTCCTGCCTTGGCCTCCGGAGTAGCTGGGATTACAGGCATGCGCCACCACACCCGGCTAATTTTCGTATTTTTAGTAGAGACGGGGTTTCACCATGTTGCCCAGGCTGGTCTTGAACTCCTGACCTCAGGTGATCCGCCCACCCTGGCCTTGTAAGAGTTAAAGAAAGAGGAAAGAACATAAATGCAGCTGGCAGTTAAAGACAGGTTTTCTTTGGTTAAAACCTGAGAGGTGCTCCCGACTGATTGCGGTCAGGAGCGCTTTCTCTTATAGACTAAAAGTATATATTGGTTTTAGGCTGAGGGGGCGGATCACAAGCTTGGGATGTTTATGCGGTTGGAGAAGTTTATGGTGGGGTTGGAGTCTCTTTGGGAGGACTGGGATTATCTCTGGCTGGCATCTTCCCGGCTAGAGGGGGTTTATCTCGGGGCTGGCATGTCTCTGGTCAGGGAGGAGTTTGGGATGTTTCTGGTTGGAGATGTTACGTGTGGTTTATGGTCATGCTGACCCTAGCCATTAGGCTGATGCCCTTTGGATTTAGGTGGTTTTTTATTAAGGTGAACTTTTAAAATGAGAGGCTTGTACAAATGGCGATGCTCCTGCTCTGTCAATCCAGACCCTAAGGCTATAAAAAGGAGCAGGGGTGGCGTGTTCTTTTTGGCTACTTCCTGCTGACGAGGGGACAGACAGTTTTCTGGCCTTGGGTTGACTGTAGGAGCAGTGCCGTCTGCAGATGTTTTTGGGGAGTTGTCTGTGAAATGACCATGATCCTGTCAGCTAAAAATCTTTGAAGAAGGTTCATTTGGCAGGGTAAGAACATTCATGCAGGTGCACTGGGGCGGGGCCCGGGAACGGGGCGCCCCACGCTGTGGTTTTGTTTCCACGCTGGGAGTCTTGCTTGCTTGGCGCTCCCTCAGCTTTTCAGCCTTCCAGGCTTTTAGCAGGGTTTTTTACTAGGCTCGATTGGCTGATAGAGAAGCTACATTTCTCACCTAATGAGAGGCAGAGGCGCATGTGTGGAGAGGCTCATGGGTTCTTTTCGGTTAGTAACCATTATTCCTGCTAGAAGGATAATAATTCAGCAAAATGCCACAGTCATTGAGATTTGTTGTTTGATAGTCCACCCTGAGGGCACTACAGTATATAGACCTGCTACACATGGTAGAGTGACTGAAGCAGTTCCCACAAGGTGACGGCTGCTTTAGTCAGTCTCCTGTGTGCAGCAGGTCTATATAACTTAATGGATAATTTCCATTAGAAAGTTGTAATAGGTGGCTCAAAAGGAGAGGTGGGAATGACAAAAGTACTTGGTGGATAGGGGTGGGACTGAGTCAGATGAGTAGTTCTCACTTAGTTACTTAGCTTTTTTTTTTTTCTGAGATGGAGTTTTGCTCTTATCGCCCAGGCTGGAGTGCAGTGGCGCAATCTCAGGTCACCGCAACCTCCGCCTCCCAGGTTCAAGTGATTCTCCTGCTTCAGTCTCCCAAGTAGCTGGGATTACAGGCATGCGCCACCATGCCTGGCTAATTATGTATTTTTAGTAGTAATGGGGTTTCTCTGTGTTGGTCAGGCTGGTCTCGAACTCCCCACCTCAGGTGATCCACTGGCTTCGGCCTCTCAAAGTGCTGGGATTACAGGTGTGACCCACAGCGCCCAGCCCTCCATTTTTATTAAAAGACAAATCGTGGTAGGATTGATTTGCTTTATTATACTTGGCTTAATTATTTGCATATGGTGCAGCAAGAATAATTATTTGTTACATAGGCCCTTTAAATTGGCTTTGATGCAACTTTGTTTCATAGAAGGAATGTGAGATAAGACCTTTTTAAAGCCAAGCCCAGCCATGGATTTGTACCATCAGATACCTGTGAGTTGGGTGAATTCCTTTCCTTTTGAGGTCCCAAGATAACTTAGGGTTCCTGGCCTGCCAGAAAGTGACATTCTTTACTCACCACAGATCAGAAAGCCTGTACAGGGCCTGTGTACACAGAGTATGAGGGCAGTTTCCAAGGGCTTTCTTGGCTCCATAAGTCAAGTTTGATTCCTTAAAAGAAAGCACGCCATTCCAGTTAAAGCCTTGGTAAAACTGTTTTTCCATTTGTGTCCTGTTGCAAAAGAAAACAGATTCTTGTTGCACTAACACAAATAGCTGTATTGCTGTAACTTCAGAATACTCACAGATAGTGTTCAAATTCTGGAGAAAATCAGGTAGAGAGAAACAAGTATGTTCCAGATTTTGTTCATGGGAGTACACTGAATTGTTAGAAGCTGTTAGTAGCTCAAAAGAGAAAAGTTTCTTTAACTTTGAGAAGCAAAACAAAGGGTTAGCAATATTTTCAGCAAAACATTAAAAAGATTGCTTCAGTCTCCTGTTCATTTGGTTCATGCAGTTCCTTCCTGTCCTGCTTGACACTAATGAAGGTTTTAGCTCTTCAGAAGTCCTGGACATTTCTCCTCTCTTCTGATGTTGCAATCTCCAAAGTTATCAGAAACCCACATTTAGGAGCACCTGATAGAGCTTTATAGCTGTTTATAAAACCACCTTTTAAAGAGGACCAAAACAAGACAACAGTTGGTTATGGATGACAGAACGTTGTAGGGTAGCCATAGCTGAAGACACAGTTGACTAGGATATCTGTTGCTTCTGTGGCACACGAAGATTTTAACATAACAATTATTACTGAAACGTACACTAAGATATATCAGAATTGTAGGAGTCTCCGATAACTTTGGGACACATACCAATAACATATTTATACAAATGTAGCCCAAAGAAAGCCAAACACCATTTTATATGTGACAATGCTTCCTGTATGATTTTATATCAAATAAGCCAAATTTTACCTTTGTACTAGTGTACTACTAATGTTAAACTCAATTTTGAATAAAACCTTGTAGACACATTTACCTAATGTTAATGTCTGACCATTAGGTAAGATTTTTATAGACCCCGTTTAACCCTTTATAATTTCTGTTAAAGAGCAGTTAGTGCTTTAAGAGAAACCCACTGTGCTTTTATTTTAATGCTCAATTTACTGAAAAATTGGATGATACCCCTTTAACTTTAGCCAATATGTTTACACACAGAATTTCCTTTACAATTAACCTTCCAAAACTTTCTTCAACTTTCAAAACAATTCTTTAGCCTTTTAATATGGGCCAAAAGCCACATTCTTATGCCTCCTCATGATCTTTTTACTAAAAGTATATTTTACTTTTCATAGACACCTTGCACATTAGCCGTCTCTTCAATAGTTTTAAATACATCTTACACTGTTAACTTTTAGCAAACCTTACCTTTGTTGAAAACCTTGGTAAGTTTGGGATTTTAATTATGTGCTAGGGGTAGAGCCTAGGACCTAGACGGTAAGGTCTGGCTTATCCCAGCGTTTAACTCCTTGTGTCCTAGGTTTTACCTAGCTGCAAAGCAGGCGAGTTGTACAGCTAAGAGTTATAGAGACATAAAGCACTCAAGAGGCCTAATCACTTTTAAAATGTACAACAGTTCTTGCATAAATTCCCTTTTACAAAATTTTTCATGACTTTCACAGACAATCTCTGCCATGCATCAACTTTCTGACTTGTTGTAAATATTCCTTTGGTGGCTGGGTGCGGTGGCTCACGCCTGTTATCCCAGCAGTTTGGGAGGCTGAGTCAGGCAGATCACCTGAGGTCAGGAGTTTGAGACCATCCTGACCAATATGGTGAAACCCCGTGTCTACCAAAAATACCAAAATTAGCCAGGCGTGGTGGCAGGTGACTGTAGTCCCAGCTACTTGGGAGGCTGAGACAGAATAATCGCTTGAACCCGGGAGGTGGAGGTTGCAGTGAGCCAAGATTGTGCCACTGTATTCCAGCCTGGGTCATAGAGAGAGACTCTGTCTCAACATTTTTTTTTTAAATCCCATTCTTTAAACAACCAGTTAATTTACTTTAGGAAAAGAATTTCCCATATACAATTTTTAAAATATAAACTTCCTTTCATTAATGTCAAAGATGACAAACTGTTCTTTCCCAAAACAAACTTCCGTCTAGTCTAGTCTAGACTAGACTGCGTAAGGCCACAAGATAAGAAGTTAAGGTATTTAACTAAATAGTTATACAGCTGTCTTCATTAAACCAAAATTAAAGTTTTATTTATTAAAAAATTACACAAGCCAAGATTATTCTGCTCAGGCTGAGTTGCAGTTTTGGAACCTCTGTGCCAGATTTTGACACCTTATAGTGTTTGGCAGAGATAAGTATGAAGTTGCCTGATTAATAAACGCAAACAAAAATGTATGCTGGCGACTCTAATTTCTAAGTTTATTGTACCAGTAAGTTTTAAAGATTAAAGTCACGTGAACTGAAAGTCTCCACAGCTTTTACTTTTTTCTTAAAACTATTTGATTTAAGCCCTTATTTTTCTTTTTTCTTTGCTTTTTTTTTTCTTTTTGAGATGGAGTTTTGCTCGGTCTCCAGGCTGGAGTGCAATGGCACGATCTCGGCTCACTGCAACTTCCGCCTCCCTGATACAAGTGATTCTCCTGCCTCAGCCGCCTGAGTAGCTGGGATTACAGTCACGTGCCACCACGCCCAGCTAATTTTTGTATTTTTAGTAGAGATGGGTTTCACCATGTTGGCCAGGTCAGTCTTGATCTCCTAAAGGCAGACCTTGTGATCCACCTGCCTTGGCCTCCCAAAGTGCTGGGATGGCAGGCCTGAGCCACTGCGCCCGGCTGAGCTTATTTTTCTTAGGCCAATTAGTTAGAGCTCTTTTAATAGACACTGCACACATAACACATATGTAGCCACACGGACAACCAGAAGAGTCAGTAGTTATAACATTTTTTTTTCCTGCTAATTTCCTAATTGGATTGTTTGCCTTTGGGTGAGGCCCTTTAAGAACAGGGCTAGGAGAATGGGCACGGTGACTCACACCTGTAAAACTAGCTACTTTAGAAGGCAGAGGCGGGCAGATTGCCTGAGCTCAGGAGTTTGAGACCAGCCTGGGCAACACAGTGAATCCCCATCTCTACTAAAACACGAAAAGTAGCTGGGCGTGGCAGTGGGCACCTGCAATCCCAGCTACTCGGGAGGCTGAGGCAGGACAATTGCTTGAACCTGGGAGGTGGAGGCTGCAGTGAGCCGAGATCGCATCACTGTACTCCAGCCTGGGACAGAGTAAGACTCCGTGTCCCCAAATAAAAACAGGGCTAGGAAAACAGTTTCCAGGGCCTAATAAACAAGTATAGCTGGAAGACAAAGACAGATTTTGAGAGGTACTTAATGCACCTTTAATTCCAGAGGTTCCATAAGGAAAACAGATTTTTCCCAAAACGGGATTTGTGGCGCCTTTTCTGTTTTCCCAAGGAGTCCCAGGCCACCAGAAGTTATCTTAGGGTCTTTTATACGTGCACCAAGAGTGGCAAGACAGCGTGGAGAAAAGTAATTCAGTTAACTGGAAAAAACCTTTTCCAGGAAAACAAGATTGATGAAGAGAAAAATATAAAGGCCTTTTGAATATACTCATAGCTTTGATCTGCGAGAAGTCAGACATGGAGAAAGGGACATGAGACAGAGACCCGGAGAGGATGGTCAAGCTGAGAAGAAACAGGGTGTCCCCAAGGTGATTTCCTCTGGTTTAGTCCTGCTGGTCCTCCGAGGACCAGGACAGCAGACCTGACTTTTCCTGGGTACTGTGAGAAAGCGGGGGGTGAGGGCGGGGGCCATTCTTACCAGTTGGCTGGTTGAGTGTCTGATGTTGGATGTTCCAGTTGGAATTGGCAAAGGGCCTCTTGGACTGCAGCTGCATGAGGAAAAGAGGGAGACAAAAAAAAAAAAAAAAAGGATGAGGGAAAAGTGAAATGAGAGAAAAGAGGGGGCAGGTGGCCAGAGACCCTCAGGATCCAGGAATTAACTCAGGATGCGCTGCTGCTGCCCACTGCTTCTTGGGCTGCAGGACAGCCTCTGCCCCCGGCACCCGTCCCTGGTTCGGCACCAAATGTGAGAGTCAAAGAGGAAGGAAACGCCGCAGAACTGTTACTGCGACTGACAGGTAAGGACAGGCTTTCTTGAGTTAAAACCTGAGAGGCGCTCTCTCTTACAGACTGAGTGTATGCTGCTTTTAGAGTGAGGGGATGTGTCACAGCGTGGGATTTTATGTGTGTGGAGAAGTTTATGGGGGGTTGGAATCTGTCTGGGAGGAGGGGAGGTTATCTTGGGACAGACGTCTTTCTGGTCTGGAGGGGTTATCTCACAGGTAGCATCTTCCCAGCCAGTGGGGGCTTATATAGGGGCTAGAGTGTCTCTGGTTGTGGAGGAGTTTGGAATGTTTCTGGTTGGAGATGTTGTTTGTGGCTTTTGGTCATGCTGACCTTAGCCATTAGGCTGATGCCTTTGGATTTAAGTGGTCTTTTATCAAGGTGAACTTTTAGAATGAGAGGCTTGTCCAAGATGGCGATGCTCCTGTTCTGTCAGGCCTCCCAGAGTGCTGGGATTTCAGGCATGAGCCACCGCACCCGGCTGATGTGTGTGTTTTAAAGACCTGTCTGGTAGCTGTCAGGGTGAAAGCAGGGGACCTGTTGGGAAACTCCAGCTGTCACCCAGGTGATCTATGACAGTGGCTCAGGGGAAGGGGTTCTGGGCTGGGGCCGTGGCCTGGATTGGGTGTGGCTTTTGGAGGCAGATGGGACAGGCCTGGCCAGCGAGTCCACTGTGGGGTAAGGGGATCACTGCCACTCCCAGGTGGCAGCAGCTGGTTTCATGCCCCGGCTCGGCCACTTCCTCCCCAGCTGTGGTCTTGGGCCTGAGAACGTGGGAATGACAAACTCAGTTTCTCCCAGGCTGTCGCTGCAGTCACACATCCCTTTCGGCGCACGCAAACAAGTCAGCACTTCCGTGGGTTCTGCTACAGGGGCAGGAGCGAGGGCCTCCGTTCAGTTCACTCCTACCTGGAGGCCTCGGGGAGCCCCTCCTCAGAAGCCTGCCCCCCACAGCCCATGCCAGCCACAAGCCCCAGGTTGTGCCCTGTGCTTCTGTGAGACCAGCTGGAAATCAGCCTCTCATGACCCCTTCTTTGTTTCGCTTAATTTGCTAATGCACCTCTCAAAACCCAGGGCAGCTGTTACTTACATTTACACTTAGAAAGGATTTTACAAAGGAGGCAGATGAAGAGGTGTGTACGGTGAGGGATCTGGGAAAGGACGCAGAGCCCCCATGCCTTCCCCAGGCTAGCTGCCTCCAGGAACCTCCATGCATTCAGCGGTGGGAAGCTCCCACCCCAGTCCTCCGGACTTTTACCTCGGCTTCCTCATGTAGGCTTTGATTACGTCGGGGTGTGGCCTGGGTGATTGGCTCACTCTGCAGCCCCGTGCCCCGAACTGAAAAGACTCCCCTGGGTCTTTTCAGTGACCAGCCGCCTTCCTGTAGCTCCCTAGGGCTGCCAGCCCTCAGTCATCTCATTCGCACACCGGAAGACACTTATCACTTCCAGGAAACAGGACAGAGACCAAATATGTATTCCACAGGCTCACTGGGCCTATCCTTTGGCTCCGCTGCCTCTTCTGTGATGAGAGGACGGGAGGTGGCTGCGTGGACGGTGCCGAAGCGCTAGAAGTGAGTCACTGGGGAGGATTGGCGGGCTGCTCTGTGAAGGGCCTGTGGCCTGGGGCGGGGGCTGCTTGCAGGGCTGGTCCTTACCTCTCTAAGGGTGGTGGGGCAGGGTGGGCCGTGTTCACTCGTGCTGTTAGCTGTGTCCACCAGTCTTCCTTTCTTTTTCTTTTTTTTTTTTTGAGATGGAGTCTCACTCTGTCACCCAGGCTGGAGTGCAGGGGTGCCGTCTTGACTCACTGCAACCTCTCCTGGGTTCAAACTATTCTCCTGCCTCAGCCTCCCCAGGAGCTGAGATTACAGGCATGTGCCACCACGCCCAGCTAATTTTTTTGTATTTTTAGTACAGACGGGGTTTAGCCATGTTGGCCAGGCTAGTCTTGAACTCCTGACCTCAGGCGATCTGCTCGCCTCGGCCTCCCAAAGTGCTGTGATTATAGGCATGAGCCACCGTGCCTAGCCTTCGTGTGTGTGTGTGTGTGTGTGTGTGTGATGGAGTCTTGCTCTGTCTCCCAGGCTGGAGTGCAGTGGCACAATCTTGGCTCACTGCAACCTCTGCCTCCTGGGTTCAAGTGGTTCTCCTGCCTCAGCCTCCTAAGTAGCTGTGATTATAGGCATGTGCCACCGTGCCTGGCTGATTTTTGTATTTTTAGTAGAGACAGGATTTCCCCTTGTTGGCCAGGCTAGTCTTGAACTTCTGGCCTCAGGTGATCCACCTGCCTTGGCCTCTCAAAGTGCTGGGATCACAGGCGTGAGTCACCTCGCCTGACTCAGTCTTCCTTTCTTTTAACGTTGCCCCTTGTTAATCTCCTTTAGAAAGAGTTTGGGCCAGGTGCAGTGGGTGGCTCTTGCCTGTAATCCAAGTGCTTTGGGTGGCTGAGGCGGGAGGATCACTTGAACCCAGGCGTTCGAGACCAGCCTGGGCAACACAATGAGACCCTGTCTCTACAAAAGTAAAAATAACAATGAATTGTAGACTCCCTAGGTATTGCAAAAATAATAAAGAGGTTTCCCCACTTCTCACCCCGCTTTCTCCAATGGGAACATTTTACGTAACTTTATTATGTACTGTTAAAACTAGGAAATTGACACGGGACACGATAGCTTCAGACCTTCCATAGGCTTCCTCAGTTTTAGCACTCACTCATGTTTTTGGTGGTGTCTTTGTGACATTCTGTTACCTGCACAGATTCCAGGAACCACCGTTGCAATCAAGATACAGAACTGTTGTGTCAACACAAAGGAATGCTCTGCTTTCCCCCTCTGTCACCGCCGGCCCTGGCAAAGACGGGCTGACGATCTCTGCATCTCTGTAACCTTTGCCCTTTTCAGAACATTATGTAAATAGAATCACGGCGTATTTCACCTCTTGGGATTGGCTTTTTTCGCTTGCAGTGCATCCAAGTCATGTTGTTAGTACTCCATACGGATGTTATTTGCTCGTCTTCTTATTTCTGTGAGACGGGAGGTAGTGGTCAGGTCCTATCTCTCATTCCTGATTTTAGCAATTTGAGTTCTGCAGAGATGCAGGACACTCGCTGGTTGCCAGGGCTTGGGGGCGATGGAGTGGAAGCAGAGTGAGTTCCTCTGTGTTGACAGAGCAGCTCTGTGTCTGATTGCAGTGCTGGTTCCAGGAATCTGTAGATAACAACGCGTCAGAAGACCTTTACCTTTGACGGTTTTGTAAATCTTTCTAAGGAACGCACTTTTGGTTTCATCGGCTGTCTCTGTTTTGTTGTTTTCTGTTCATTATCTTTGTTACGTATTGTGCTCTGTCTGCCTTAGTTTCGGTGGCTCTTCTTTTTCCAGTGTCTTAAGGTAGATGCTTAAGTTAGCATTTTGAGATGTTGCTTTTTTAAAAAACTATATAGGCAACTATACATTTCCCTGTAAGTGCTGCTTTAGCTGCAACATACATGTTTTTTTTCTTCCTCTTGAGATAGGGTCTTGCTCTATTGCCCAGACTGGAGGGCAGTGGTGGAATTACAGATCACTGCAGTCTCAACCTCTTGAGCTCAAGCAGTCCTCCCACCACAGCCCGCCAAGTAGCTGGGACCACAGGCATGTGCTACGATGCCTGGCTGATTTTTAAAATAATTTTGTAGAGACAGGGTCTCACTATGTTGCCCAGGCTGGTCTCGTACTCCTGGGTTCAAGCATTCTTCTCACCTTGGCCTCCCAAAGTGCTGGGATAACAGGCGTGAGTCACTGTGCCTGGCCATCCTCGAAGTTTTACTTTGTTGTGACTTCATTTTCATTCACCTCAAAACGCTTTCTAATATTTTCTTCTTCATCTACCCGTTGATTATTGAGGAGTTTGTTGGTTAATTTCCATGTACTTATGAATCTCCAAATTCCTTTCTCTTATTGGTTTCTGACTTCTGTTGTGGTTACAGAACTTACTTTGGATGATCTGAATTCTTTTCAGTTTAATGAGGCTTGTTTTATGGACTAACATATGGTTTATCCTGGAGAATGTTCCAGATGTACTGAGAAGAAAGTATGTTCTGTAGATTCTTTTGGCTTGTGGTGCTCAAGTCTCTCTGTCTGTTGCTCTTCCGCCTAGTTGTGTTATCTTTTATTGAAAGTGAAGGTATAGGCTGGGCATGGGGCCTCATACCTGTAATCCCAGCACTTTGGGAGGCTGAGGTGGGCGGATCACCTGAGGTCAGGAGTTTGAGACCGGCCCGACCAACATGGCAAAACCCTGTCTCTACTAAAAACACAAAAATTTTCTAGGTGTGGTGGTGCATGCCTGTAGTCCCAGCTACTCATGAGGCTGAGGCACTGGAATCGCTTGAACCTAGGTGGCAGGGGTTGCAGTGAGCTGAGATGTCGCCACTACACTCCAGCCTGGGTGACAGAGTGAGACTCCATCTCAAGAAAAAAAAAAAAGAAAGTGAAGGTATTGACATCTCCAGCGGTTGTTGAATTGTTTCTCCTTTTATTTGTTGTTTTTTGCTTCATATATTCTGGGGCTCTGTTATAAGACCCACATATGTTTATAATTGCTATACCTTCCTAACAGATTCACCTTTTTATCATTATAAAATGTCCCTCATTATCTCTAGTAACTTTTTTTTTTGAGACGGAGTCTCACTCTGTTGCCAGGCTGGAGTGCAGTGGCACGATCTCTGCTCACTGCAACCTCCGCTTCCCGGGTTCAAATGATTCTCCTGCCCCAGCTTCCCGAGTAGCTGGGACTATCAGCGCACACCACCACGCCCAGCTAATTTTTGTATTTTTAGTAGAGACGGGATTTCACCATGTTGGCCAGGATGATCTCCATCTCCTGACCTCGTGCCTCCCTCAGCTTCCCAAAGTGATGAGACTACAGGCGTGAGCCACCACACCAGGACATTTTTTTTTTTTTTTGGAGTCTTGCTCTTTTGCCCAGGCTACAGTGCAGTGGTGTGATCATGGCTCACTGTAGCCTCAACCTCCTGGGCTCAAGTGGTCCTCCCGCCTCAGCCTCCTAAGTAGCTGGGACTACAGGTGTGTGTTGCTACGCCTGGCTAATTTTTTTTTTTGAATTTTAGCAGGGATGAGATCTTACTATGTTGCCTAGGGTGGTCTCAAACTCCTGAGCTCAGGTGATCCTCCCACCTTGGCCTCCCAGAGTGCTCCGATTACCGGCATGAGTCATCATACCACACCTGACACATTTTTTTGAAAGGTCTGTTTTGTCTGTTGTTAGTGTAGCCACTCCAGCTTTCTTATGGTTGCTGTTTGCACGCTACATGTTTTTTTCCAATTTTTATATTTTCAGCCTGTTTTTTTTTTTTTTGAGACAGGGTTTTGACCTCCTGGGCTCATACAATTTTCCCATCTCATCTCAGCCTCCCAAGTAGCTGGAACTATAGGCATGCACCACCATACCTGGCTAGTTTTTGTATTTTTTCTGTAGAGACAGGTTTTGTCACATTGCCCAAGCTGGTCTCCAGCTCCTGGGCTCAAGCAATTCGCCTGCCTCGGCTTCCTGAAGTGTTGGGTACAGGTGTTAGCCATCGTGCCCAGCCTATTTTCAGCCTGTTTGTATCTTTGAATCTAAAGAGCGTCTCCTGAAGACAGCATATAGTATAGTATATAGTTTGATCTTGTTTTTTTAGGTCCAGTCTGACAATCTCTGTCTTTTGATTGGATTTTTAATCCATTCATATTTAATGTCATTATTAATATAGTTGGATTTATTTCTGCCATTTCCCTTTTTGTTTTCTGGCTTTTCTGCTCCTTTATTTCCCTGTTGATGTTTTCTTTTGCATTAAGCAAATACTTTCTACTGTAGTATTTTAATTCTTATGATGTTCGCACCATATTTTTGGAAGTATTTTCTTAGTGATTGCTCTCGGCCTTGCAGGCATCTTCACTTCTCAGAATCGACTTCAGAGTCGCAGTGCCATTTGAAGCAAAGCTGTGCTTATTGCCTTTGAACTGTGCTTAGCAATCCGGGTTTCACTTAATCAGCTAAGCGGCTCGGGTTTTCAAGGATGCCCGATGTGTTTGCCTGACAGGCGCCCTTCTTTTGCTCACTCCTCCTCACACTCAGTGACATGAACGCAGCAAAGCCCTCCGAGGACCTGTGATCATCAAAACCATCTGGAGACCCCACTGTCCCGGGAGCAGGGCTTGGGAAGGACCCCGGCTCCCCTGTCATCCCACTCCTCAGGTTTTGGGCCTCTTTTTAATCTCCCTTGCACCACTGAAGCTGATGAGTTTGTGGCTCTGTTCCTGACACAACACTCCAGATCTGTGTCAGTGGTTCTCACCCACTTGGAGGCAGGTCTGTGTGTGTGTGTGTGTGTGTGTGTGTGTTGCTGTTGTTTTTGAGATGGAATCTTGCTCTGTTTCCCAGAGTAAGAATCCTGGGTTCAAGTGATTCTCCTGCCTCAGCCTCCTGAGTAGCTGGGATTACAGGTGCCCACCACCACACCCAGCTATTTTTTTTTTGTATTTTTAGTAGAGATGGGGTTTTGCCATGTTGGCTGGGCTGGACTCAAACTCCTGACCTCAAGTGGATCCTCCCACCTCAGCCTCCTAAAGTGCTGGGATTACAGGTGTGCATCACCGCCTGGCCGGAGGCAGGTCTTTGGTTTTAGGAGCATGTAGTACAAGAAAGCCCCAAATCAGCCGAGAGGGAAACTCACCAAAGACCACCAGGGTGATGGGCTCTGGGGGTGGCATCGCAGAGCTGCTTGCTGGCTGTGACCATTCATTTGAGAGCCTGGGATGTGGCCTGCATGGTGGCGGTCACGGTGGCACAGGGCTAGGGTGCCAGGCAGCCAAGGGAGCAGGCGCCTCTGGGCATCGGGAGAGTGAGAGCCCACAGTGTTCTGGGTTTGTGTAGTTGAAGCTTCCAGACAGCATTGAAGTATTGATCAGAGCTTTATAGAGCTTGTAGACATTTATTTTCTGGCTTTTTTTTTTTTTTTCTGAATAACAGCTTTATTACATGGCATACAATTTGCCCTTTTAAAGTATACAGATCAGTGGTTATTAGTATATTCAGACTTGTGCAGCAGCCATTATCACTGCCTGCTTCCAGAACATCCGGTCACCTCAAAAAGAAGCCCCATCTCCATTAGCGATCACTCCCCATCCCTTCCCCAGCCCCTGGCAGACACACATTCCCTTCTTGTCTCTGTGGATGGGCCTGTCCTGGACATTTCATAGAAATGGGATCATGCACGGTGTGGCCTTTCGTGTCTGGTGTCTCTCACTGGGCGTGACATCCTCAAAGTGCGTCTGTGCCATGGGCTGTGTCAGAGCCTCGCTCCTTTTCATGACTGGGCCCTGCTCCAGTGTCTGCATGGACCACATTTAGTTTATCCGTTCTGCCATTGCTGGATGCTTCTGTGTGTGTTCCCACAGTTTGGCTACTGTGAATAACACTGCTGTGAACGTTCCTGTATGAGTCTTTGTGTGGACGGGCATGTGCATCTTTCTCGGGTGGATACCTAGGAGTGGAATTGCTGAGTCCCATGCTAACTCCAAGTTTAACTCATTGGGAAGCTGCCAGACTGTTTTCCAAAAGGGCCGCACCATTTTACAATCCCACTAGCGATGTAGCGGAGTTCTAGTTTTTCTTACCCCCGCCAGAGTCGGGGTCTCACTCCCTTGTCCAGCCTGGAGTGCAGAGGCATGATCACAGCTCACTGCGGCCTCCCACTCCGAGGCTCAAGTGATCCTCCCACCTCAGCCTCTGGACTAGCTGGGACTATAGGTGCATGCCACCATGCCTGACTAATTAAAGAAACAATTTTCACAGAGATGGGGTCTCACTGTGTTAGGTAGGCCAGTCTTGAACTCCTGGTCTCAAGGATTTTCTTTTTTTTTTTGAGATGGAGTCTCATTCTGTTGCCCAGGCTGGAGTGCAGTGACACGATCTCGGCTCACTGCAACCTCTGCCTCCTGAGTTCAAGCGATTCTTGTGCCTCACTCCAGGTACCCGCCACCACACCTGGCTGACTTTTGTGTTTTTAGTAGAGACACAGTTTTCCATGTTGGCCAGGCTGGTCCCGAAGTCCTGACCTCAAGTGTTCTGCCCACCTCGTCTCCCAAAGTGCTGGGGTTACAGGCGTGATCCTCTGTGCCTGACTGAGGCTTGGCATTTTTAATTTAAACTGGTATAGAGAGGGGATGCCATCATTGTTTTGATTATCGTTCAACCCCAGGAATGTGCATCCCTTTCCTGAGACCCATTCACACTCTCCTCACAGAGCAGCCAGTCAGCTGCTGGAGGGACCTTGGGTTCCAGCACAGTGTCCCAGGCCGGCTCCTTGTAAATGCTCATCGTTTTTATAAAAGGGCCATGTAAGTATGGTTGGCATGTGACTTACAAATGTCCCTGCATGCCGCACCTCTGAAATGGCCTGTGGTGTTGGCCCTCCTGGTCACCACAGTGTCATGCATAGATCTTTGTTTCTCAGTGCCTGCGCAGTCCTTTATTTCGGTACAGATATGTGTGATTTACTTACCCATCCTCCTACTAATGAGCACCTACTTTTCTCTCTCTCTCTTTTTTTTTAGACAGAGTCTTGCTCTGTAGCCCAGGTGGGAGTGCAGTGGTGTGATTTTGGCCCACTGCAACCCCCACCTCCCAGTTCAAATGATTCTCCTGCCTCAGCCTCCCGAGTAGCTGGGATTACCACACTCAGCTAATTTTTGTATTTTTGGTAGAGAGGGGGTTTTGCCATGTTGGCCAGGCTGATCTCAAACTCCTGACCTCAGGTGATCTGCCTGCCTTGGCCTCCCAAAGTGCTGGGATTACAGGTGTGAGTCACCGTGCCTGGACCCACTTTTTTCTGTTTTAAACAATGCTGCCAACATCCTTGCTGCCAGCTCTTCTGGGTGAACATTTATGAGTGAGGCTGCTCAGAGCGTGTGTGCCTGTTTTGTTTTTATGTTTTTGAAACAGGATCTTGCTGTGTCGTTCAGACTGGAGTGCAGTAGCCTGATCACAGCTCACTGCAGCCTCAACCTCCTGGACTCTCTCTTCAGCCTCCCAAGTTGCTGGGACCACATGTGTGTGCTACCACATCTGGCTAATTTTTTTTTTAGTAGTGATGAGGTCTCACTGTGTTGTCCGGGCTGGAGTTTATTTTGAATCGTGTTGCTCAGCCGTCTCCTGAAAGGTGGTCTGAATTTGCGCCCCTGCAGTGGTGTGGGCCAGTGATTGTGCTGGGGGCGGCTCTGGCCTCTGCCCCTCCTTATAATCTGTTTCCTCATGTTGGTTCTTGTTTGAGTTGCCAGTTCATAGCCTTTGCCTGCTTGTTCATTTGGCGTGTTTTTTTCCTTGACTTAAAAAAAAAAATCCTGAGCCGGGTGCAGAGGCTCACACCTGTCATCCCAGCACTTTGGGAGGCCGAGGTGGGTGGATCACGAGGTCAGGAGTTTGAGACCAGCCTGGCTAACATGGTAAAACCTCATCTCTACTGAAAATAAAACATTAGCTGGGTATGGTGGTGTGTTCCTGTAATCCCAGCTACTCGGGAGGCTGAGGCAGGAGAATCACGTGAACCTGGGAAGCAGAGGTTGCAGTGAGCCAAGATTGTGCTACTGCACTTTAGCCTGGGCGACAAAGCGAGACTCAAAAAAACCCAACCAAACAAAACCCCAGAACTTCTCAGATGCGGCACTCTTCGCTGTCTTGATCTGGGTCATTCTCTAGGGTGGGGCCATCCTGGGCCCGGCAGGGTCTGAGCAGCTTCCCTGGCCTCCACCCACACTGCATGCCAGGAGTTGTGACAACCACAGACCCACCCAGCCGTTCCAGTGTCCCCTGTGGGCAGAACTGCACAGTTGGGCAATGTAGGTCTGGGTGAGTGGGTTCTTTGCATCCCGTGGCCTCTGCCCACTCCACATCAGGACCACCCTCAGTCGTGACAGCCACACATGTCCCCAGACATTGCAGAGCGTCCTCTGGGGAGCACGCTCAGCCTTGGCTGAGAACCCCTGTTTTAGAATAACCCTCTCTGTAGTTGAGCTGCTAGCACCCTATTGTGTTACCTTTTTTCTCAGTTCCTCGCTTATCTTAGTTTTATTTTTGGTGCGTTGTTATGCAGCGTGTTTCATGTTGCCAGATGTGTTCTTCCCTTTAGGGCTTCTGGGTTTGTGACCTGCTTAGAGAGATCTCCTCTGCCCTAGGAGTCCAGGAGTTTTGGCCCCTGGCCTGCTTCTGCTGTGTCCTGTGGTTCATGAGGACCTGCGGGCGAGGTGGCAGGGTAGCTGGGCTTTGTGTGTCCAGCATGTCTCTCCTTACCCCCGTCGGCTGGGCCTGTGCGCCAGTGGACGGCACCCAGGTCTGGACATGCCTCCCTGGTTTTGGTCCCCAGTTGTTGGCTGTGTGATATAGGGCAGGCCACTTCCTGCCTGTACCTCAGTTTCCTCTCTAATGTGCTGGAATAGCTGTCCCTGCTTCCTGGGGTTGCCAGGCTGGTAAGCTGTGCCAGCCACTCAGAGCCATGCCTGCATGGGGGCTCCAGGACCCTTTTGTCAGCCTCTTCATCCTTACTGTCAGGTCTATTCCAAAGGCCGCATGCCCCAGAAAGACAGTGACGCTCCGGGAGATCGGTGGACCTGGTGGGCCCCAGGGCCGGGAGTGAGGGGCAGGTGCCCCACTCTGCCCCGCTGTCCCTCTCCACCCAGGCCTTGGGGCTCCCAGACAACCATGAAATTACAAGGCAGATTTGTAGATGCATAGATTATTTTGTTAATGATTATGGTTTTAAATGGTTAATTATGGAACATCAAAGACCTATAAATAAGTGTGAGAGACGGACTGATCCTCACATGTCTGCCAGGGGGTGACTCCTGGCTGGGTAGGAGCCTGCTGGGGGGCCCGAGGCCATGGGCATCCCGCTCTGGGTGGCTCCATCCCCTCACCTGGGGGCAGTGAGTGGACAGGGGGCCTTTGCCCATGGTGCTCCCCAGACCCTGATGAGTGCCTGGTAGAGAGGAAGGTGGGCTGCATCTCCCTTTGTGTGGAATGTTCCAGAAGGAAGTGCCAGGTAGCCAAGCCTCCATCTTTCATGGGTTTTCTTGGCTCTTCACCCAAACACTTCCCCAACTTTGTTTTTGTTTTAATACAATTTTTTGGACATAATTTCAGACTGACCCCAAAATTGCAAGAATAATAGGAAGCATTCCCTGGTATCTTTCACCCAGTATCCCCATGTGGCGACAGTCACTGCTTTGCCTTTAATCTTTTCCTCTTATTCTCTCTCCCTGCACTTCTTCCTGAACTGTCAGCCTGTGGCAGACGTGACCATCCCTTTACCTCTCCTTCAGTGTGTATTTCCCCCAGAATTTTCCTATCAAGTTATCAAAATCAGAAATCCACACTGATGAAATGAAATCTACAGACCCTATTCTGACTTTGCAGTAATGTCCTTCAGTATCAAAAGAGGATCAGGGATCACACACGGCACTCACTTGTCCTGCCTGTCGGTTTGTTTTAACCTGGGGCTGCTCCTGAGTCCGTCTCTGGTTCTCTGACTGATGTTTTGGGGACGTACAGGCCGTCATTCTGTTAAATGTCCCCCAGGTGGGTTTGTCTGATGGTTCTTCAGGACCAGATTCAGGCCACATCCTTTTGGCAGGAAGTCCCAGAGCTGACGTTGGGTGCTTCCTAGTGCGCTGTCAGGAGGCCCATGGTGTTAGTGTGTCCTGTTTCTGGTGATGCCAACCTTGATCCTTTGGTTAAGATGGGCCTGCCCCAGGTTTCCCACCCTAATATTACTCTTGTACCATTTGCATGTCATGGGGAGGCCAGTGCAAATGCCGTTCCTCCTCAAACATTCACTGCTTGTCTCAGCAGACATTGATTCTTGCCAAGTGGTGGTTGTCCAGTCGCATCATTTCTTTAGCATCTATTACTTGGCGTCTCCTTTACAGGACAGCTGTCCCTTGTTCCTTCCTTCCTTCTATCAGGGTGGGCTCATGGATTCCTACTTTGTTCAGTGAATCACAATCCACTGTCATCACGATTGATCTGGTTGCTCAAATGTCCCCAGATTTTTCCAGAGAAAGCCCTATCAAGCTGGCTCCTGGGCCATTTGACATGACCCCACCCTGTTCTGAGCACTTCCCAACTTTTTGGCCCTGGGATGCTCCCAGCTCATCCTGTAGTCTCCCTCCCCGTATCTCCAAGGAGCCCTGGTTCTGTTTGTGGAGAATGCCACTGAGAAACCAAGATCCAGGTACTCCGTGCGCTCATTGCTATTGGGGTGTCTTTGCTTCTAGGTCCTCTAATCAGACAGAGCTGGGATGTGGATGTGTGTACATCTTACACACATACACATCAGTGTGTATGTATATGAGTACTATCTATATATACATACAGACACACGGCATCTGTATCCATCTCTGCATTCATCCACCCACTCACCCACTCATCCACCCATGTACTCATTCATCTCTACCTGTCTGTCCATTCATCCACCCATCCACCCACCCACCCACCCCATCCATCCATCCATGTATCCATCCATGCATCTATCCATTTACTCACCTGTCCATCCATCCATCCATCCATCCATTCATTCACTTATCCATCCATCCATCCATCCATCCATCCATCCATCCATCCATCCATCCATCTGTCCACCTATCCATCCATCCACCCATCCATCCATCCATCCATCCATCCATCCATTTATTTCATTCACTTATCCATCCATCATCCATTCATCTGTCTGTTCACCGCTCCTTCCCTCCCTCCCCATTAATGCCCCTGAGTTCACACTGAAACCTCTACTGCTTGCCCCACACCCAGTGTCCTTTGTCATCCTTTCCCCATCCTTATTTGTCACTCCCTTGGCTGACAGAATCCACCCACCGCCTACCATAAAAGCACCTCCAGGGTAGGAGCCATTATTTCTTTTATCTTTATCTCAAAGACGTACAGTCCTAAACTGTATTTAAAAGTTTATATGGATTAGTTCTTCCATTTTTCCCCCCTTCTTTACTGTGGTTATATTGTTCGTTTAAAGTAAGGTTTGTTTGACTTGTTTTTGTGTTTTGCATAAGGATTTTTCTCAACTCTTGCTGCTTTTATTTACTTATTGACTGATTCCTTGATTCAACATACTTAATTTAGTGTATGGAACTTTAGCATGGTTCCAAAGTCAGGACTGTGCAACAAGGCATGGGGGGAGAAGGGTCACCCCCTTCTTCCTCCCCATTCCCACTGTCCCCCTGCAGGAAGGGAATCTCATTAGTCTGTGGCTCAGCCTTTCAGGGCAGCTCAAAGAAGCAGGTGTGTATTTTTTTTTTTTCTGAGACGGAGCCTCACTCTGTTGCCCAGGCTGGGGTGCAATGGCACGATCTTGGCAAACTGCAACCTCCGCCTCCCGGATTCAAGCAATTCTCCTGGCTCTGCCTCCCGAGTAGCTGGGTTTACAGGCATCTGCCATCATACCCAGCTAGTTTTTATTTTTGTAGAGACAGGGTTTCACCATGTTGCCCAGGCTGGTCTTGAGCTCCTGACCTCAGGGGATCCACCCGCCTCGGCCTCTCAAAGTGCTGGGATTACAGACTAGAGCTACTGTGCCTGGCCCGTAGATGTGTATTTTTTAATGTCCCTTTTTGTTTTTTGTTTTTTTTTTGAGACAGAATCTTTCTCTGTTGCCAAGGCTGGACTGCAGTGGTATAATCACAGCTCATTGCAACCTCCACCTCTTAGGTTCAAGTGATCCTCCCACCTTGGCCTCCAGAGTAGCTGAGACCACAGGTGTGTGTCACCATGCCCAGCTAATTTTTGTATTTTTTTGTAGAGAAATACAGGGTCTTGCTGTGTTGCCCAGGCTGGTCTCAAACACCTGGGCTCAAGTGATCTGCCCACCTTGGGCTCCCAAAGTGCTGGGATTACAGGTGTGAGCCACTGCACCCAGCCTAAAGTCCTTTTTTTTCCCCATGTGAAGGTGGCACTGTGCTCTGTTTGCTTAGCCGTGTGTCCTGGAAAGCACTTCATCGGGCAGGGAGCTCTTCCCGGCTCCTCTGCACAGCTGCGTAGCATTCCCTGCAGGGACACAGCGAAGTCCACCCAGCAGCTCTCCTGCGTGCACGCATTTAGTTTGTTTCCAGGCTCTTACAGTGGCCAACTGTGCTGCCGTGAGTAACCTGGTGTATATGGATTTTCATATTGGTGGAAGGGTATCTTCAGTGTAGATTTCCACAAATGGGATTGCTGGGTCAAGAGAAGTGCAGATGTACTTTGTTAGCTTTTGCCAAGCACCCATGTAAGTCCTGTTCCGCCAGCTGTGTCCCCGCCAGCCGTGTTGGCCGTGAGGGTCTGGTTCCCCCGCCTCGCCAGCAGGGTGTGCTGTTCCACTTCTGAAAGACCAATCCCAGTGCTGAGAAGTGGGAGCTCAGTGGTTTTAATTATTGTTCCTGTAGTTATGAGTGGTGATAACAGCTTGTTATGATTAAAGCTGTGAACTGTCTCTTCATGCTTTTCACTTACTTTTTTCTGTTGGATATTTGACCTTTTCCCCCTAACTTAAAACTCCCAACATGTGAACCTTTCTGGTATGCATTACAAATATTTTCTTTCTTTTCTTTTTTTTTTTCTTTTGGATACTGAGTCTTGCTCTGTTGCCCAGGCTGGAGTGCAGTGGCACAATCTCGGCTCACTGCAACCTCTGCCTCCTGGGTTCAAACGATTGTCCCGCCTTAGCCTCTGAGTAGCTGGGACTGTAGGCATGTGACACCACACTGGTTAATTTTTGTATTTTTAGTAGAGATGGGTTTCGCCATGTTAGTCAGGCTGGTCTCAAACTCCTGACCTCAGGTGATCCACCCGCCTCGTTCTCCCAAATTGCTGGGATTACAGACGTGAGCCACCGTGCTCAGTGCAAATATTTTCTTTGGGTCTCTGGATTGCCTTTTGACTTTGTTATTGGTGTTTTGTTTTCTTTTGCCCTGTAGAATGTTTTCCCCTCCCTTTCCCTCCCCTCCCCTCCTCTGCCCTCCCCTCCTCTGCCCTCCCCTCCTCTCTCTCTCTTTCTCCTTTCCTTTCTTTTCTTTTTTCTTTCTTCCTTTCTTTTGTTTTCTTTCTTTTTCTTTTTCCTCTTTGTTTCCAGATGAGGTCTCCCTTATGTTGCCGAGGCTGGTTTCAAACTCCTGGGCTCAAGCACTCTTCCTGCTTTGGCCTCCCAAGCAGCTGGAATTACAGGTGTGAACTACCACACCTGGCTAATTAAAAAATAAAGTCAGCTGGGCATGGTGGCTCACACCTGTGGTCCCAGGACTGTGGGAGGGTCACTTGAGCCCAGGAGTTTGAGACCAGCCTGGTCAACATGGTGAGATCCCCCATCTCTACAAAAAAGAAGAAAACAAGTTAGCTGGGCGTGGCGGTGTGTGCCTGTGGTCTCACCCACTCGGGATGTGTAGGTGGGAGGATTGCTTGAGCCCAGGAGTTCAAGGCTGTTGTGAGCTATGACCACATCACTGTACTCCAGCCTGGGTGACAAAGTGAGACCCTGTCTCCAAAGTCACATTTCTGAGTATTTACTTCGTTTGGCTCTCGATTAGAGCTGTGGTTGGAAAGCCCTTTCCGCCTCTGGGGCTGGAGAGGAGTCGCCTCGCTTTCTTGTGGCGCGCAAATGATTTCCTCGTTTATACTCACGTTCTGATTCTACCCCCATTTCTTCTCACAGATGGTGTGAAGTGGGGACCTCAGTTTATTGTTTTTAAATGGCTACCCAATTGTCCCAGCTCCATTGATTAAAAAATCCCTGCTTGGGCCGGGTGCAGTGGCTCACACCTGTAATCCCAGCACTTTGGGAGGCTGAGGCGGGTGGATCACTTGAGGTCAGGAGTTCAAGACCAGCCTGCTTAACATGGTGAAACCTTGTCTCTACTAAAAATACAACAATTAGCTGGGCGTGGTGGCGGATGCGTGTCATCTCAGCTACTCAGGAGGCTGAGGCAGGAGAATCACTTGAATCTGAACAGAGATCATGCCAGCACTTTGGGAGGACAAGGTGGGCGGATCACGAGGTTAGGAGATCGAGACCAGCCTGGCCAACTTGGAGAAACCCTGTCTCTACTAAAAACTACAAAAATTAGCTGGGCGTGGTGGTGCATGCCTGTAATCCCAGCTATTTGAGAGGCTGAGTCAGAAGAATTGCTTGAACCTGGGAGGCAGAGATTGCAGTGAGCTGAGATTGCACCATTGCACTCCAGCCTGGGTAATGAGAATGAAACTCTGTCTCAAAAAAAAAAAAAAGAAAAGGATCCCTGCTTACCCCACTGCCTTGGGATACCCCTTTGTTCCCCACACAGGGTCCATCTGTGCCTGGCCTTCCTCATCTCCCCACAGCGGGTCTACCCCTGGGTCATTGGACACGGTCGGGTGCTTGGCCGCGTGAGAATACTCTGTCCCCTGCCTGGGTGCGTTGGGCTTCTCTATATCCTGTTTGGCATTATTTTTTAGGGTTTGTGCATTTCTCTGTGTACTTTGGTGCACAAATGCTTCTTTGCGGTTAGTATGTGGCAGTAATGCTGGCACTGGGCACAGCTAGGGCAGTGGATGGCCTGTGTCCTAAAGGACAGGTGTGCTGCCAGGGATGTGGGGGTGAGGTTAAGGATTCTCCTAAGTCCTTTTCTTCTGGGGAAAGAGACTCACAGGAACCCCTTCATTGCAACGGCCTCGCCGCTTCCACATGCCGGCCCCTGGCCCTTCCCACCGTGCTTATCCGTGTTCCCACAGTCCCGGCCCTTGCGCTGCCATGGGCCCTCGCTCCCTCCTCACCCAGCCTGGAGAGCATGGCTCACAGTGGGCCTGTTCTCACCGCCATCCTGCCAGCTCCTTGGCCCTGCTCAGCCCTTGCTGCCCCCAGGCTCATCCACCTCTACCCACGATCTGGAGATGGATCGTCAACAGGCACGGGGTCCAGGCCCCCCAAGCCCGGCAGCTTCCTAGAGCAGGGCCCTCAGCTGGCCGTGTTGCCTGGGGCGCTCGGCAGTGTCTGGAGATAGCCAGGCCCTGTGAGCCGGCATGCACATGCTGCCGTGCACATCTCAGAGCCCCCGCTTCATGTGGCTGAGGACGCTGGGCTGTAATATGCACCATGGCTCCGTGCCCACTGCCAGTGCCCATACCCTATGTGGTGAGCATGAGAAGTCACCCGCAGAGGGGCAGGAAGGCGGTTATATTTTATAAATCCTAAGGAGAATCCTAAGTCCTTTTCTTCCGGGGGAAAGAGAATCACAGGAACCTTCCGTTCTAATCAGGAGCGTCCCAGGCAAAGTGAGATGAGCTGGTCACCCCCTGCTCAGTCCCCCACGTCCCCCAGGCTTTAGTCTCTCTCCTGCTGGAACTGGTAACCCTTCTAGAGGTACCCGTGCAGCGTCTTCCTTTTCCGCATGCTCGTGTGTGCTGGGCTGTCCTGCAGCTGTCACCTGGCAGATAGCCGCTGGGGGCCCTGTCCGGGACTGGGATCCAGCACGTAGCTCAGAGATGTGTCTATGCAGCCCGCCCTGTGGCTGTGTGTGGAGTTGATGGCGGACTTCTGTCACCACCCCCTGGCATCCGAGGCTAGAGGAGCGGCCGGTAGAGAGGTGTTGGTGGCCAGATGGGACCAGCATGGAGAACACAGATGCCCAGGGGCAGTGGGCGGGAAGGGGCAGGCACTTTCGAAAGAAGAGATGTTACCAAACCATCCTTCCCAGCGGTGCTGCCGGGCCACTGGGGCATAGATCAGTCAGGGCACCTGTTACTCCATGGCCTCTGCGACCTGCCGTGTCACTGGACCTGCTGGTCTGTGCCTGAGTGAGTCTCCTGAGTGACAGGACGGTGACAGCTGCCACTTGGGGGGTGCATGTTGTGCCTGGCTCTCCTTCAAATGCTTTACATCTGCCACCTCTTTGAGTCTCCCGAAGACCCCACGAGGAGGGTGTTAACATGGGGAGCCCCCTTTACAGTTGTGGAAACTGAGGCTCAGGGGTAAGGCCTCGCCATCCTCTGGGCCTCATGGTGAGCAGTGGGGACTCACCTTCCTGTATTTGGTGTGATCCCGTGGTCCCAGCACTGTCTGTTGAAACACCTTTTCTTTCTGCATTCAGGGGACCAGGTCTTGGGGACCTGTGCTCTGTACCATATCCCCACCCAGGACCTCCCTCTAAGAGCAATCTTAGAGGCTACAGGGCCACAGGGGGAAGGTCCCCCCATTCCCCAGCAGGCGCCTTGCCACCCAGCTGGGAGGGATGTGGGGTAGAGAGCCCCCCTTGGCGCTGGCCCTGGGAGTCTGAGTGGTGCGGGGGACAGGGGTTGCCCCTGCAGTTGCCATGCCCTCCTCTGGCAGAGGTGAGTGGTGATGCTGCGTCATGAGAGGTGGCTTTTCATCCCTGTGGTCTTGCACTGCACCCTGGGGCCTCTGTCACCTGATCTGGGGGCTGCGGGGGTCCCGGGAGAGGGAGAGCTGGGGAACGCAGCAAAGTTCTCTCAGGACTGGAATGTGGATGGCAGCTCTTGCCAGGCTCTGCCATGTCAGAGAGGGTTCTGGAAGGTCCCGGAAGCCCCCTGGTCCCGTGCTCTTCTCTGCATGGTTTTGGCCTCTCCTTTTCTCCCTTGCTTCACTGCTGTGATGTTGAGCGTCGCGTCCTGTGACAGTTGACTCCTCTTGCGTCTTCTCTGGAGAAGTGTCTGCCGCATCCTTTGCCCATGTTTTTAAAGAGAGTTTTATAGTTTGGGCGCTTATGTGGAATTAGTGTGAATATATGATGTGAGGTAGGGGTCCACCTTCATTTGTGTGTGTGTGAATCTCCAGCCGTCCCAGCGGTGTTTGTCGAAAAAACTGTTCTTTCTCTGTTGAGTAGTCTTGGCCCTGTTGTTGGAAATCACCTGACTTTAAGTGTGTGGGTTTATTTCTGGACTCTGAGTTTTCTCCTGTTGATCTCATGTCTGCCCTTATGCCAGTATCATGCTGTCTTGATTACTGTAGGTTCATCACCATGACTTAGTGTTTGTCTAGTCTTGAGTATAGATGTTAAGGAAAAATAATGTGGTTCTTACATGAACATGTAGGGACCCAGATTAGCTGATGAGACTAGTCTTCTTATTTGGGATTCAGAAAACCCTGGCTGGGCTGCCTCCTTTTTTTTGGAGACAGAGTCTCGCTGTGTTGCCCAGGCTGGAGTGCAGTGGTGCAATCTTGGCTAATTGTGGCTTTTGCCTCTGGGGTTCAAGCAGTTCTCCTGCCTCAGCCTCCCGAGTAGCTGGGACTACAGGTGGGTGCCAGCGTGCCCTGCTAATTTTTGTATTTTTGGTGGAGGCTGGGTTTTGCCATGTTGGTGAGGCTGGTCTTGAACTCCTGACCTCAAGTGATCTGCTCACCTTGACCTCCCAAGTGGTGGAATTCCAGGTGTGAGCCACTGTACCTGGTTTATTCCCTGCTTCCTTTATTGAGCCATGCCAACTTCCTCAGTTGGATTTTGGTATCAGTAAGGATAGGAAGGTTTTGGTGAAATATTTGTAAATAAGAGGCTGTTTCCCCAGGATGCAGAGGTTGGTGACAAATGTCAGCTTTTCACTTCTTTCACTCAAGAAGGATCTGCAACTTGAATTCAGTAGGTGTGGTCTTTAGTGGGGCCTGCAAGTGGAGGGGATGTGGTGGTGGCCGCTTGCTTTTCTGATTGGCTTGGGTCTTTTATGGCCTCACTCTCCTCTTCCAGCGAAAACCTGATATGTCGTGAGCTTCAGAGGACAGATGTTCAGGTGGTTGTTTGTTTGGCTTGTTTTTTTTTAACTTTTTATTTTGAAATAATTTTAGGCTCACGGAACTGTTCCAAAGGTAGCACAGAGCGTTCCTGTGTACCTTTCAGTCAGCCCCTAATGTGAGCGTCTTACATAACCACAGAATGCTCAGAAATTAGCCAATTCCATAGTACTTTGCAATTTACTTAACTACATATTTTTTTGTTTGAGACGGCGCCTTGGTCTGTTGCCCAGGCTGGAGTGCTGTGGTGCACTCTTGGCTCACTGCAACCACCACCTCCCTGGTTCAAGTGATTCTCCTGCCTCAGCCTCCTGAGGTGGCTGGGAGTATAGGCTGGTGCCACCACACCCAACTAATTTTTGTATTTTTAGTAGAAATGGGTTTCACCATATTGGCCAGGCTGGGCTCAAACTCCTGACCTCAGGTGCTCTGCCCACCTTAGCCTCCCAAAGTGTTGGGATTACAGGTGTGAGCCACTGTACCCTGCCTCAACTATAGATTCTATTAGAATCCCACCGGTTGTTCCAACAGCATCCTTCCTGGTCCAGGACCTCATCCAGGACCCCACTCAGCATTTAGTCTTATAGGCTCCGCCGGGCGTGCCAAGGCCTCCATCTTGCCTTGACTTTCATGATCTTGGCGCTTCTGAAGAGCAGTGGGTAGATGTTTTGTAGAATGAGCATCCCTTGGCTTTCAGATGTTTTCTCGTGGTCAGCCTGGGGCTCTGGACTTTTTGGAAGCGCACCATAGGCCTGACATTGCTCCTTCCCCATGCAGCGTATTAGGAGGTACGTGTGGCTGGTGTGGCTCAGTGTGGTGATGTTGACCGTGGCCGCCTGGCTGTGGCGTTGGCCAGGTTTCTCCACTGCAGAGTTATTCCTTTTCCCTTCGGGACTTGGAGCCTGTGAACATGTCCTGTTCCTTCAGCTTTTGCCTGTCAATTTTTGCATCTCCATGTGGCTCTTTCCTGCAGGAATTATGCCCGTGGTGTTGGAATGGTGATTTCATGTTTTGCTTATTCCTTTGACACTTACGAAGGAGAATTATTCTGTGGAGGAGAGTTGGCTGTCTTCCCCATTTATGGATTACATTTTATTTATTTATCTATTTTTGAGACAGAGTCTCGTGCTGTTACCCAGGCTGGAGTGCAGTGGCATGATAATAGCTCACTGCAGCCTCAACCTCCTGCGATCAAGTGATCTTCCCACTCAGCCTCCCGAGTAGCTGTTATTAAAGGCGCCCACCACCACACCCGGCTAATTTTTGTATTTTTAATAGAGGTGGGGTTTTGCCATGTTACTCAGGCTGGTTTCGACCTCCTGACTGCAAGTGATCCACCTGCTTTGGCCTCCCAGAGTGCTGGGATCACAGGCGTGAGCCACCGCTCTTGGCCCTCAATTGCATTTTAAATGTTCTCTCTGGAAAGCCATCAGTGTATGTTTTATTCTGTGCCTTGTAATGTGATGCTAGCATTCATCTTGGTGCTCAGGTGGTCTTCATTTTGGCCATCGGGAGCCCCTCCTGTGTCCTTTCCGCCTGCTTCCATCATGTCAAGCCTTTCCTTCCTCTCTGGTCCTGCAGGACGGTCTGGGCTCATCTTGTATATTCCCCGCCCCAGCCTTGGAATTGACCACCTCTCCTTCAAGGAGCCCTGGTTCCTCAGAGTGGAGATGAGATTCACACACCGTGGCCTGGGTGCTGGCGGTGCTCCATGCTGTTGGGGCGTCATTGCTTCTGGGTTCTCTCTGCTGACAGGCCTTGGAAATAGGAATGCTAACCCATGTGTCTGTGCGTGTCTGTCTATCTCACTGTCTGTCTCTTCCAAAGCTCCTGAGTTCCTACTCATAGGGTGCTAGAGTGTTCATGTCGCGGGTCTGTCTAAGGCTTTGGGTGGCCATCCCCGACCTGTAAGGGATAGACAGAGTTCCCTGGAGAAAAGAGGATCCTCCTGTGGGGCTAAAGACTTGGGTGGGAGGCAGGAAACGACCTGTCCCTTTTGAAGGCCATCTGGGGCTTGTGGCCATGGGAGAGGCGGGTTGGGCCAGGCACTGAGCCATCCTGGATCAGGTAACTTTGGCAGGCGTGCAGGTGAGAGGATCCCTTCCTTCTGGTTCAGAAACTCCTGTTTTGGAGTTTGTGCCCAGCCCCAGGGCAGGAGGCAGGCATGGCGGTCTGGTGGGGGCCCAGCCTTCTGAACCCACCTGAGGGCTGGCCCTGGGGGCTCTGGTGACCGGCAGCCCCATGGCCAAGAGCACCTCCTTTTGCGGGGTTCTTAGGCGGCCAAGTCCTGGGGTCGCTGGGCCTCTGTGCTGTGGCACCGCTGTCTCCCCCTGGATTCCCACTGGTGGTCTCCTTCTGCCCCACCTGCTGGCCTTGGGGGAGGGGCTCGCAGAGCCTGCACCGCATTTGCGGCTCCCTCAGCACCTGTGCCTTCAGGGTCAGCTTGTGCGGGGCAGAGGGGCAGCTCATGCGTTTTTGGGGTGTTGGTGTCTGCCGCCTGGGGCTGTCACTGCAGGCCTCTGTCGTGCTGCAGTGGGCTCCCCTTGCCAGTTCTATTCCTAGTGCCCCAGATCTGCCCAGAAGCTGCAGCAAGCTCCACGCGCTGGGCCCATGCAGGACGCGGCCAAACCTAGAGCAGCTGGGTCTTCCCTCCCCGCAGTTATTAGAACTTATTTTCGGAGCAGCTTTAGATTTACAGGGAAATTGGGCACATGGTGGTGAGAGTTCCCTTCTGTCCCCACCCCTGCCCTCTTTCCTTGTGGGAAAATCCTGCCTAGCTCGGCTGGCATGTTTGTCTCCTGATGGCTGATATTGACACGTTGTTAATGACAGTTCACACTTCATTGGGATTGCCTCTGCTCTTCCCTAATGGCCTTTTTCTGTCCCAGGGCCCCAGCCGGGATCCCTCCTCAGGCTTCTCTGGGCTGGGACCATTCCCCACATGTTTTCTGTGTTTTGTGCCCGGACAGTGTTGGAGGGGGGTGGCCAGGCAGATGGCAGGGTGCCCCTCGACTGGGGCGTGTCTGGTGCTTTGTTCAGGCTAGCACAGGGTGGAGGCTGCTGGGAGGACCTCAGCAGTAAGGGCCCTTCTCATCACATCCTGGCGAGTATCAGGACGGGGGCCATTGGCAGGACTGGGTTGGAGCCGTGTGGCCATTGTTGCTGCTCTGATGGCCTGGCTGCAGGGGTTCCTCAGCCTCTCCCTGGAACACTGTCCCCCAGCTTCCCATCCGTGCGCTTGTGGATCACTGCACAGCCCATGCATAAGGATTGGAGAGCTGCCTGGGCCCTGACCCCTCATCTTCCCTCCCGGAGGGGCAGTGGAGGCAGCCTAGCCTAGCCTGGCCTCTCACCCGCTGTGGATGGGACCAGGGTGAGCAGAGGCCTAGGCTCATCTGTGCCTTGAGAACTGGGGCCCAGCCTCAGCCCCAGAGCCTCCAGCCTCCCAGCTTGGAGTAGGCACTTTTGGGGCCCCAGAGAGGAGGGCAGAAGGACCTGTGGTCTCAAGCAGCCTCGGGGCAGTACCGGGCTGGGGTCTGTCCAGCTGAGAGCCTCAGGGTCTGGTGGTTTCCCTGCCTTCTTGACTACATGCTGAGGGTGGAGGTGGCCTGCCGTGCAGCTGGGGAGACAGCTGTGCAAAGAGACAGTTATGCGTGGCAGGGGAGACCGAGGATCCCGTGGGGACCTGGTGGCAGCCAGGAGCAGCAGGTCACAGCAGAGAGGTCTGGGTGGCTCTGGGAGTGGAAAGGTGCTTGCCTCCCCTGGGGTCAGGGAGGTGCCCTTTGTTGCTGTAACAAATGACCACAGGCACAGCGGCTGAAGACAGCACAGGTTCATTCTCTCCCACGCCTGGAGGAGTCTGGGGCGGCCTCCCTGGGCTAAAATCATGGTGCAGGCAGGACTGTTCCTTCCGGAGGCTCCCAGAGAGGGTCCACTGCTTTCCTTTTCCAGCCTCTAGAGGCGCCCACAGCCCTTGGCTTGGGGCACTTCCTCCCCCTTCACAGCCACAGCGCAGCCTCTTCCAGGCTCTGACTCACCCTCCGTCCGGCCTCCTCTCACGAGGACGCTGTGAGGACATTCAGCTTCCTGATCATCCCTTATCTCAAGATGCCTAATGCAGTCTCATCCGCAAAGTCCCTGTTGCCATGGAAGGTGAAACAGTCCCAGGGTGTGGGGTTAGGATGGCGATGTCTTCAGGAACTATTATTCTGCCAGCCACAGCTGCGTGGAGGGATTCCTGAGTGCTCAGGTCCTCGGGTTCAGCTGGTCACAGCATCAGGGGCCGGCCTGGGCAGGCGGGAGAGGTGGTGAAACCCTTTGCAGGGCACTTGGCTGCTGGTCTGGAACAGGGGAAGAGGTGCAGCCCGCGGCCCAGCACCTGCTCCGTTCTACCTGGGGTGTGGCCTGTGGGAAGATACGGTAGTCGGTTGAATGAGCCGTGCGCAGTGATTTTAAAAAGCAGATTAAAATAACAGAAAATGTCAGAGCTCATTGTGTGCTGTAGGCCATTTGTGAAACTTGCATTAGTTGTTTATTTTTTGAGACAGGGTCTCGCTCTGTTGTGCAGGCTGCAGCCTTGAACTCCTGGGCTCGGGCGATCCTCCTGAGGAGCTGGGACCACAGGCACGTGCTATCACGCCTGGCTGTTTTAAATTTTTTGTAGAGACCGTATCTCACTATGTTGGCCAGGCTGTTGAGGCTCTTGGCCTCAAGTAACCCTCCCTCCTCATCCTCCCAAAGTGCTGGCATTACAGGCATGAGCCACCTCACCACTTGGTGTTGTTCATTTATTTATTTATTTATTTTGAGACGTGGTCTTGCTCTGTTGCCCGGGCTGGAGTACAGTGGCGTGATATTGGCTTACGGCAACCTCTGCCTCCCAGATTCAAGTGATTCTCCTTTCTCAGCCTCCCAAGGAGCTGGGACTACAAGTGTCTGCCACCATGCCTGGCTAATTTTTTTGTAATTTTAGTAGAGATGGGATTTTACCATGTTGGCCAGGCTGGTTTTGAACTCCTGACCTCGTGATTTACCCACCTTGGCCTCCCAAAGTGCTGGGACTACAGGTGTGAGCCGCCGCGCCCGGGCACTTGGTGTTATTTAAGGATCTTGGTGAGTTGTGAAAAGTGTGCAACAGGCCGGTGTTGTTGGATTGCGCCACTGCGCTCCAGCCTGGACTCCAGCTCAAAAAAAAAAAAAAAAAAAAAGCGTACAACAAAACCAGGGCCTCAGGGAGTAAGCCTCTCTGCCCCAGAGGTCAGGCCCCCCAAGGGGACCCTAGAGTTGCTTCTGAAATGCGAGTTGGCATTGCTGAGCAGAAGGAAGCAGAGGGCAGCCTGAGCTGAGAGCCAGCATGGGCAGGGCTCTGAGACCGGGGCTCACAGGCCTGGGCACCCACCGAGCCCCAGGTGTGCCAAGCCCAGTGGGAGGTACAGGTCAGATTGTGAAAGTCTTTTTTTTTTTTTTTTTTCCCAAGACATAGTATTTATGTCACCCAGGCTGGAGTACAGTGGTGCAATCTTGAATCACTGCAACCTCCGCCCCACCAGGTTCAAGCGATTCTCAAGCCTCAGCCTCCCAATAGCTGGGATTACAGGCACCCGCCACCATGCCTGCCTAATTTTTGTATTTTTAGTAGAGATGGGGTTTCACCATGTTGGCCAGGCTGGTCTCGATCTCCTGACCTCAGGTGATCCACCCGCCTCAGCCTTCCAAAGTGCTGGAATTACAGGCGTGAGCCGCCGCACCCTGCTATAAAACTCTTGGATATTGGCCAGGGCGGTGACTCACACCTGTAATCCCAGTACTTTGGGAAGCCACGGCAGGAGGATTACTTGAGGCCGAGCTCGAGACCAGCCTGGACACTGTAGTGAGACCCTGTCTCTTAAGAAAGTGAAGAAGTCTTGGTGCCACATCCAAAGCTTAGAGTTCTATCCCACAGCCATCCTACCAGTGTCTCAGCGCCTCTGTGTCCAGGTACAAGCTCGCCACCCTGGCTGTGCCCTGGGCCCTGCGGGGTCGCAGCCCTTGCCCCTGCCTCCTCCTCTCCCTGCACTCTGCCTCTTGGTGTGACGGGGGCTAGGGGACAGCTGGGTGCACTTTCTGCACTTTTCCCCTTGGAGGAATCAAAACTTCTTGAAAATCTCTCAGTAGCTGTGTCTTAAGGCTTCCAGAAGTTTCTTTAGTTTCATTTGACTGTTCATGGATGCTCTTGCTGCCTCAGCCCTGGTTTTTAGGAGCTGAGCCTAAAATGGCCCTTATTGGAAACCTGACTGGGTAAAGTGCTTATAGTTATAGATTTTTGCGTTGTTAAAAATTGACAAGAATGTGGAACATCTGAATAAAGGCAAGTGTGCTCGTGCTGTGTGCAGCTGGCGGGAGTCGGATTTAGAATTAAAACTTGAGCATGCAATCAGTTTAGTTAATCATGCTTTTATTTGCACGTTTTAGGAACCGTCACCCTTGCTGGAGGCGCCTGACAAAGACTAGCCAATTTTTGGAGCACCTCCACCCGGGAACCTCGCCATCCGGAAGTAAGTAACGTGGGCCCGGCCCCCACGTGGCCCCACAGGACCAGGGCCCCGGAGGCTGTGGCCTCTTCCCTGGGTGGCCTGCCAGGGAGAAGGGGGTGGCCCGCCCGGCTCTGAATCCTGGGACGTCAGGGCGCGGGCTGTGCTCGGACAGGAGCCTGCGGGCCACGGTCGGGAGGTTCTCCTGGGAGTTTTTGCATGGGGTCTGTCTGCTTTGGGCTTGCATCTCGTCCTTCAGCATGAACCACCCAACCCTCACTTCACATTTTGGGTGACACTGGGGTCACCCTGTATTGCCCTGTCTGCCTCATAAGTATCGGCCCTGGGGATACCTGGGCTCATGCACACTGCCAGAAGTGGGGAGCAGTTAGAGCAGGGGTCTCTAGAAATAGAGGACTCCTTTTTAAATGCCTTCGGGATAGTTCTGTGGCCTGGCTGCCCTGGGTTTTCTTGTGCCTTTCTTACAAGCCAAGGACGGCGCGTTTAAAGAGGTGCCTCTGGTGGCAGCCCGAGGGGCCGCTCAGGAGAAGAGGGGAAATGACCTCATCTTTTCTGGCCACGCCTGCAAGGCTTGGGTGACCTGGGGGAGGGCGTCAGATGTGGGATGCGCAGTGCCCCGCCCTCCTGTTGAGGCAGAGGTGGTGGTGGCTGGCAGAGCTCTGGGGAAAGGTTATGTCATGTGCCGCGGCGTCGCTCTTGGGGTCTACGCCGCTTCCCTGTGCAGAGGGAGGAAGGCGCTTGTTCAGGGCCCCCTGCAGCTGACGAGGGCGAGTGTGGGCTTGAGCTGGGGCTCTTGCGTCACTTGTGGGTGCCTTTTCTATTCTGCCATGAATAGGACCTCGAGGAGGATGGTAGAGCCCAGCCTCCCTTTGGAAGGCGTGAAATAAAGGAAGAGGCTCTGGGCACGTGGTTGGCAAACTATGGTCCCTGGACCCAATCTGAGCCCCTGACTGTTTCTGTAAATGAAGTTTTATTGGCACGTGGCTGTGTCCATTCACCTGTGCATTGTCTCTGGCTGCCTGCTCCTCACGGTGGGAGGAGTGAATAGCTGGAACGGAGGGTGTGGCCTGCGCATCTGAAGGTATTTCCTGTCCGGGCCTATGCAGAAAACCGCGCACCTTCCCTTGTCCAGGTTAACTTACTGCTGTCTGGGCAGGATGGATGAGTCCCTTAGTGACTTGGTTTGGAAATTGGCCGCTCTGTCTGTACCTCCTGAAATCTTGCTTTTACCCTTCCACGGTCAATTTTCTAAAAGTCAGCTGTTTTCTCTGTACCAAAACTAACGTAGCACAAACCAAGTAAGCCATTTGCTCTGTCAGTTAGCTTTATTTTTTTTTTGAGATAGGGTCTTGCTGTGTAGCCCAGGCTGGAGTGCAGTTACGGCTCACTGCAGCCTCCACCTCCTGGACTCAAGTGATCCTCCCGCCTCAGCCTCCTGAGCAGCTGGTACCACAGGTGTGCACCACCACACCTGGCTAAATTAAAAAAATTTTTTTTTTGTAGAGATAAGGTCTCTGCTATGTTGCCCAGGCTGGTCTCAAGTTCCTGGCCTCAAGTGACTGTCCCAACTCAGCCTCCCAGCATGCTGGGGTCATGGGCATGAGTCACCTCATCCTGCTGCAGTTCACCACATAGCCCTTGATAAACCTACTTTATATCCGAAGGTGTTGAGTGCAGCGACCAGCAGGTGCTAGAAAGTACTCTGGGAGAGCAGGGGAGACAGGAGCGAGGGAGCCGGGCGCCTGCTTCCGAAGAGGGCCTCAGGGCTCGCCGTGTGGGCTGCTGTGGTCTGGCAGGTCCCCAGATAGGCGGCCTTTACTTCGTAAAAAGTATCTTTTATTGAGACAAAATTCACTCTTTAAAGGCTATAATTTGGAGATTGTTGGCATCATGCTAATTCCAGAGCATCTCATTGTCCCAGAGGAAGCTCTGTCTCCATGCTCCCCCTCCCGCCCCCACGCCCGAAACCAGGCATGCCCTTCCTGCCCCTGCAGCCTGGCCTGGCCTGGACAGCTCATGGGAACGGGATCCAGCACTGTGTGGCCTTTTGTGCTTGACGTCTCTTACTGAGCACGACATGCTCAGAGTTCATCCACGCCGGGACCTGTGTCAGAGTCTGGCTGCTTTTCATGGCTGAGTCGCATTCTGCTGTGTGTGGTGTGCCGTGCGACCCCTCCCCTGCTGATGGCGTTCCCGTGGCCTCCTCTCTGGCTGTTGGGACGGTGCTGCGGTGGACCTGGGTGTGCAGGTGTTGGTGTGGAATGCGTTTCATTTCCCTTGGGTCGATGCCTGGGTGTGGAATCGTGGGTCCTGTGGTATCTTCTGTTTAGCATTCTCAGGAGTCGCCTGCCCGTTTCCAGGGCAGCTGCACCGTCCCATACTCCCACCAGCAGTGCAGGAGGGCTGCCTCTGATTTTGAAAAGTCTCTCGGAATAGTCCCCACTTTCTCCATTCCCACCCTAGCGCTGTTGCTTGGCTTATTCAAGTATTAAATCATAATGGTTTCTTCCTCCCAAGTAGAATGCTAGGTTTCCTTGGTCAGGCCTTGTGACTTTTCCTGCACTGTAAAAAAGCACACTTTGAACACCTTGCTTTCTATCTGTGTGCCTGGATAGTGTCAGGTGGGGGCTGGTAGAAAACACCCCTGACTGGCTGGTTGCGGTGGCTCATACCTGTCATCCCAGCACTTTGGGAGGCCAAGGCAGGTGCATTACCTAAGGTCAGAAGATCGAGACCAGCCTGGCCAACATGGTGAAACCCCGTCTCTACAAAAAATACAAAAATGAACTGGATGTGGTGGCATGTGCCCTGTAATTCCAGTTACTCGGGAGGCTGAGGCAGTAGAATCACTTGAACCTGGGGGCAGAGGTTGCAGTGAGCCAAGATTGCACCACTTTACTCCACCTGGGCGAAAGAGTGAACCTGTCTCAGAAACAAACAGAAAAAACAAAAACACAGAAAACACGCTGGCTTTGCCCCAGGCAGCCCTGTGTCCTTCAGCTCTTGGGGTGGGGCCGCTCTGATGTCATGGGCCGTTTTGGGGAGTGTCGTGACCAGGAGGACAGCTTTTGTTTTTTTCTTTTAACTAAAACAAATGCCAGCCTGGGCGTGGCCGCTCATGCCTGTGATCCCAGCACTTTAGGAGGCCCAGGAGGGTGGCCTTAATTGCTTGAGCCCAGAAGTTCCAGACTCAACTTGGGCAACATGGCAAGACCCGGTCTCTACAAAACAAACAGAAAAGTGACCTGGGTGCGGTGGCACACCCCTGGGGGTGGGAGGATGGCTTGATGCGGAGCCGTGACTGCGTCACTGCACTCCAGCCTGGGCCATACAGCAAGACCCTGCTTCAGAAAATCAAGTCAAATCAGTGAAACCAATGCCAAAGAGAAAGAGTGGAGTGCAGGCCTGGCACAGGTTAATTTAAGAGACTTGGCACACATGTGTCGTTTGCCTCTGTCTGCTTTCCATGGGCCCCCAAGCAGGAAGGATGTGTGATCGCCCATTTGTTTTCTCCTCTGCAGTTTGGGGGTCCTTGGGTGGAAAGACTGGGCATTGAGCTTGGATCAAGCCCTTGGTTTTATGGACAGAGTTGAGTCGCTGGAGGTGGTGACTTGGGCCACATTCCTTGTGAGGGTTTTGTTCTATGGCTCATTCATTCAGCAGAGGTGGGTACTGTGTTCCCTCTGAGAGTGCTGCCCTGGTCCCTCATCTCCTGGGGATTAGTGGTGGGGCCAGGCTTGGCCCCGGGAGCTCTGGGTCCCATGCCTGTCCTTCTTTACGCCAGCTCTTCTGGGCACGCAGGGCGTAGGGCACAGGACCTCTGCCCAAGGGCCACTGTGCTCAGGCGTGGCTCACTCCTCGTGGCTCACGTCTCGTGGCTTTGTCTTGAGGCTGGTCTGCCTGTTTGTCTCACCACGCTTAGGTCTGAGTGTCTGAGGAAGTAATGTGCTGCAAACCTCATGACCTGGCAGTCCTGCCTGTCGGAGCCTAGGCCTCAGAAGGAGGCAGGCTGAGGATGCTGGGGGCACCAGCAACTGGAGCCACTTCCACCTGCCTCGCTCGGGCTGCTGGCTGCCCCCACAGACGGCCCAGGAGTTAGCTTTGGGACCACATGTGGCTGTTCCTGCTCCACCTCCTGGAGCGCCGTCTGTGTCTTGGTGTTGCAGGGCGCCTGGTTGGGAGAGCTCACTCCAGCCTCTGATTTTGCGGAAACCGTGCTCCCTTCTGAGTGAGCGCAGGCAGAGGTGCTCAGCCTCCCTGAGGTGCGCTGGGCAGGAGTGCTCTCCGGGTGGGAGGGCTTGGAGGGCTTGGAGGGACGCGGGGGTCGGTGCTTTTTTTTTTTTAAGTTTTAATTTATAGTTTTTATGGGTACAAGGTGTGCTTATTTCTTTGCATGGTATATTTTTCATGTGGCAGTCATGGTGGACTGAATAATGGTCCCCATAGATGTCCACATCTTAATCCCTGGGACCTGTGACTGTATTACCTTAAATGACAAAAGGGACTTTTTGTGGGTGGGACTGAGTGAAGGACCCTGAGCTGGAAGATGACCCTAGATGCTCCGGAGAGCCCGATGTCCTCAGCAGGTCCTCATGAGAAGAGGCAGGAGGGTGAGCGTCAGAGAGCGGCTGGAAGAGGCTGGGCTGTGGCTGCAGAGGCGGAGGAAGGGCCGGGCTGTGGGAACCTGGCGCGCGGTGGCGCTCTCTGGAGTAGGACGAAGCAGAGAACGTTCTGGTGCCAGGTTGTTTTCTTTCCTGCCTGAGGGTCCGTTATGTAGATCAGACCGGAGACGAGTGAATCCTTGCCAGGGGAGGCATTTGGAGCTGCTTGTGGGATGTGGTGATGCGCTGCCAGGCCATATGCCCGGGGCTGGGGCCGAGGGGCATTCTTACACCGTCTCTGTGGCCGCGTTTCACTTGGAAGTCTGGCTGCGTCGTGGGCTCCTCCTGGGCCGTCTGGCTTGGGGCCCCTCTGTCCTCAGTCCCTGCTGGGAACTGTGCTTTGGCAGCGGGAACCCAGAGAGATGGAGCACAGGGCCGGAGACCAGCTGGGACTCACTGGGGTGGCCCGGGACCACTATGGACTGGCTGGGACTCACTATGGCGGTATGATGCTTCACCTGACGGCAAGCCCTCCTGGGACAGGGACCAGCTGGGACTCAATGTGGTGGCATGGGACTTTACCTTCTGGCCAGCACTCCCGGCACAGGGACCGGCTGGGACTCACTGGGACAGTGTGGGGCTTCACCCGCTGGCCAGCACTCCCAGGACAGGGACCAGTGGGAGCAGGAGGTGGGACAAGACGGCCAGTGCCTGAGTGACACTTCCTACTCACAGAGCCCCTGATACTTTTCAAAAACAATGCACTCACTTTTTGAAAAATTTATGGCTGGGTGTGGTGGCTCACGCCTGTAATCCAAGCACTTTGGAGGCCAAGGTGGGCAGATCACCTGAGGTCAGGAGTTTAAGACCAGTCTGACCAACATGGTGAAACCCCGTATTTTTTAAAAAAATAAAAAAATAAAAAATTTTTTTAAAAAAAGAAAAATTTATTTATTTGTTTGTTTTGAGATAGAGTTTTACTCTTGTCACCCAGACTGGAGTGCAGTGGCGTGATATTAGCTCACTGCAACCTCTGTCAGGTTCAAGTGATTCTCCTGCCTCAGCCTCCCAAGTAGCTGGGATTACAGGCATGCGCCACCACGCCCAGCTAATTTTTGTATTTGCAGTAGAGACAGGATTTCTCCATGTTGGTCAGGCTGGTCTCGAACTCCCGACCTCAGGTGATCCGCTTGCCTCGGCCTCCCAATCTGCTGGGATTACAGGCTTGAGCCACGGTACCTACCTTTTTTTTTTTTTTTTCTGAGACAGTGTCTCACTCTCTCCCAGGCTGGAGTGCAGTGGTGCTATCTGGGCTCACTGCAGCCTCGATCTCCTGGGCTCAAGGGATCCTCCTACCTCAGCCTCCGAGTAGTTGGAACTACAGCTGTGCACAAGCACGCCTGGGGGATTTTTAAAGTTTTTGTAGAGATGGGGTCTTGCTATGTTGTCCAGCCAATCCTGAACTCCTAACCACAAGTGATCACCCGCCTTGGCCTCCTGCAGTGCCGAGGTCACAAGTGTGAGTCCCCACCCCCGGCCTCATTTTTAAACCTATTCTTTGTCATCAGTTTCGGTGTGTGGCTGCTGAGAGCCGTCACCTGGCCGTTTCTTGAGCCCACACCCCTGCATCCTGCCCCACTCCCAGGTTCTTCCATCTCAGAGTGGACTCTGGGTCAAGGAGAGTCCTTGGATCCCAGGGACACAGGCAGTTGTGGTGCCTGGGAGCATGTGGACAAGACACCAGCCCCACCCCCAGCAGTGCCAGTGCAGGTGTGGTGGAGGCCTGATGGGGTCGGCCAGACTGTCCTCACCTGAAGGCCCCTGCCAAGCCCCTGCATCTGAAGACTGCAGGGTGAGGGTGGCAGCCCCAGAGGGTGTCCCTGGGCCAGGCGTGTCAGCGACCAGGAGAGCAGCCCAGGCTGGAGCATGTGGCCCTGCTCGGCCCGGCTGGAAGGGTCCCTTCTTGTCACCAGTGTCTGGCCTGACCCTGCTCGTTCCTCTCCTGGGTTGCAGAGGAGCCGCCCAGGACCGCCAGGGTGGGACCACCCATTAGATGCAGCTTCTGGTCCCATGTGACAGCTGCTGGGCTGGGAGCATGGTCACCACAGGAGGGCTGAGGAGCCAGGCCTGGCCCAAGGCATGCAGGGTCCCCCAAGCAAACGGCTGCCTTAAGAAAGGCTTTATTGAGATATCATTTACAAACCATACAAGTCACTCATTTGAAGCAAATTCAAATGGTTTGTAGTTTAATCAAAAGCCTGCTCTTGGGCCTCAAAATGAGTAGAGGAGAGAAAGGGACCTTTTTTTGTTAAGAGGTTTTTTTTTTTTTTTTTTGAGAGGAAGTCTTGCGCTGTCACCCAGTCTGGAGTGCGGTGGTGCCATCTCGGCTCACTGCAACCCCCACCTCCCGGGTTCAAGCGATTCTCCTGGCTCAGCCTCCTGAGTAGCTGGAATTACAGGTGCCACCACGCCCAGCTAATTTTTGTATTTTTAGTAGAGACAGGGTTTCACCATGTTGGTCAGGGTGGTCTCAAATTCCTGACTTCATGACCTGTCCGCCTTGGCCTCCCAAAGTGCTGGGATTTCAGGCATGAGCCACTGCACCTGGCCTGTTATTAGAGATTTCGAGAGCTAGGTTGGGTTGAGCAGCTTCCATGGTAAGCTGAGGGCCAGGGAACCCGAATCTGTCCTGAGTCCCCACTTCCCATTAGGGAAGAAACCCAGGGGCGTGGTGGCTCATGCCCATAATCCCAGCACTTTGGGAGGCCGAGGCGAGAGGATCGATAAGCCCCGTTGGCCCTGGCCTCCCAGCTTCCTCTCTGGTCCCTCAGCCAGGAGCAGCTGTACAATCTGTGAACCCTATGTAAAATGAAGCCACAGGCTCCCCATGCTAAAACTGTGAAGACTCTGCAGATGGGGCCAGCTGGGCCTTAAACTGCGCTTTTAACTGAGCAGGGCTGGGGGTACCCATGGGGCTGCATGCCTGGAAGCCAGCCCTGCCTGCAGTACACTTCCCACAGCCAGAGGGAGCTTCCTAGAAATTTCAGTTGGATCGCGTCTCCTTGCTCTGAACCACCTGTGGGCTTCCCCTCCAACCCCACAGGAAGGGCAGACTCCTTCCAGCCCAGCCCCAGGGCCCGCCCCGTCCAGCCTTGGCCCTGCTGCTGCCTCCAGCTCCCTGCTGCCCTGCCGCTCAGGCCTTAGCTCTTCCCTGGCATCGCTGGGTCCTTCCCTATGCCCGGACCTTCCTCCTGCCCTGGACCCACCCCTGCGTGTTTGACAGTCAGTTCCAGACACAGGCCCTCTGCCGCCCAGCCCTCTCTGGTCCCAACCAACTTCATATGTCTTTCTCTTTTTTCTTTCTTTTTTTCACCTCCGCCTCCCGGGTTCAAGAGATTCTCCGGCCTCAGCCTCCCAAGTAGCTGGGATTACAGGCACCCACCACCATGTCCTGCTAATTTTTGAATTTTTAGTAGAGACGGGGTTTTACCATGTTATCCAGGCTGGTCTTCAACTCCTTGACCTCAAGTGATCCTCCAGCTTTCGCCTGCCAAAGTGCTGGGATTATAGGTGTGAGCCACTGTGCCTGGCCTTAAAAGTTTTTTGAGATGATCTGGCTCTGTCGCCCAGGCTGGAGTGCAGTGCTGTGGTCACGGCTCACTGTGGCCTCCAACCCTTGGGCTCAGGCGATCCTCGTGCTTCAGCCTCCCAGAGCCCCGGGATCACAGGCGTGTGCTGCTGTGCCTGCCTTCACTGGTCTCTGAAGCTCTTGCTCACTCCTCTGTAATGCCATTAGCGTCCAGATTGGGCCCCGTTTCGTCCTGGAACTGAAACTCTGCCAGGCAGTGGTGGGGCCCGTGCATTTGCTCAGTGGAGGAAGATTCCAGGGACCAGGTGGGTTCCAGAGGCCAGCAAGTTGGCTCCGAGCTGCCCATGGGCTGGGTCACGGTGGGGAGGCTGGGGCCAGCACAGAGTGGGCACAAGGCAGTTTTGTGGTTTCGAAACAGTCTGTATCATGAGCGTTACTGCTTTGTAAAAATTGCCTAGCAGGGCACTCAGAGAAATTCAAACAATAGCTGAGAATAAAATCCCCCCTCCCCCTTCCCTGTGTCCGTAGGAGCTGACCACCACCCCCTTTATGCAGCATTAGCTATCATCTAGAATCATCTACAAGGATGGGGCAGAGTGGCGGGAGCAGGGCCCAAGGGCCTCAGTTGTTGGGATCTTTGCTGGCCCGGCTCCAGCCAGGTCACACCATGGGGCAGCCGTGGCTTCCTTTGGCCCAGCAGGGGCCTTCACTGCACCCCGAGGCCCAGCGCCCCTTGAGCAGGAGACGGAGAAAGGGGTCTCTGAGGAAGGGTGGGCCTGGCAGCAGCACTGTGAGTGGCCGGCAGGTGCAGGGTGCCACGAGGCAGAGGCTGGCGCAGTTGCCCTGTGTCTGTTTCTGCGTGTGTGTGTTTGTGCCAGGGCTGCTAAACATGCACCGCAGGTGGCGTGGAGCTCACCGCACATCCCCGGAAACCACCGGCACCTAACACCGGCTGTTCCCTTGCCCCCGCCTGAGCCCAAGCCGAAAGGTCTCGGGTGAAGCTGCCATTTGCACTGCGTGGCTGGGGTGTCTCCTTGGCCTCTCTGACTTCTTTTGCAAGTGAAGGAGAGCATCATTTTTTTGTTCTTTCCATCCTTCCTTCCTTGCTTTCTTTTCTCTCTTTTAAATTTTTTTTGAGATGGAGTTTCTCATCACCCAGCCTAGAGTGCAATGGCACAATCTCAGCTCACTGCAACCTCCACCTCCCGGGTTCAAATGAGTCTCCTGCATCCGCCTCCCGAGTAGCTGGGATTACAGGTGCCCGCCACCATGCCTGCATAATTTTTGTATTTTTAGTAGAGATGGGGTTTCACCATATTGGGCAGGCTGGTCACGAACTCCTGACCTCAGGTGATTTGCCTGCCTTGGCTTCCCAAAGTGTTGGGACTATAGGCGTGAGCCACTGTGCTTGGCCTTTTTATTTTATTTTTTTTTTTTGCTAAGTACTTTATTAGATATAATTGGCACACTCATTTGTTGACACATGTAAAGCGTCCAGTTCCACAGTTTTTAGTATATTCAAAAACTTGTGCAACTGTCATCACAATTTGATTTTATTTTTATTCATTTACTTTTTAGAGACAGGGTCTTGCTCTGTCGCCCAGGGGCTGGAGTGCAGTGACACAATCACAGCTCACTGCAGCCTTGAAATCCTGACCTCAAGCAATCCTCCTGCCTCGGCCTCTTGAGTAGCTGGGACTGGAGGTGCATACCACCATGCCTGGCTAATTTTTTATTTTTATTTTTGGTAGAGATGGGGTCTGCCTGTGTTGCCCAGCCTGGTCTCAAACTCCCGAGCTAGAGCAGTCCTCCTGCCTCAGCCTCCCTGAGTGCAGGGATTACAGATGTGAGCCCCGTGCCTGACCCTCAGTCAGTTGGAGAACATGTTTATTTCCCCAGAGAAGGCCTGTAGCCTGGGTGGTGGCGCATGGCCTTCTGTGCCTGGCTTCTCTCACTGCGATGTCCTCAAGGTTTACCCACATGGAGGAGCCTGGGTCACAGGCCCGTTCCTGTTCACGGCTGCGTCGTACTCTACCGCAAGGATGGACGTGTCGTGTTGATGCATTCTTCCGCTGGTGACACCTGGGTTCTTTCCACCTTTAAGGGCTGTTGTGAATTGTGCTGGTGGAGAACATGGTGTATGAGTTTCTGCGTGGACGGATGCTTTCATTTCTCTGGGGCAGATCCCCAGGAGTAGGATGGCTGGGTCAAGTGGGATTGATGTGTGGTGTTTTCCGGGAACCTCCAGGCTGCCCACGGAGCAGCTGCCCTGCATCAGCCTCCTGTCTGCCTGTGTTCGAGGGCCCCGATTTCTCTGCGTCCCCGCCCACGCCATGGCCAGCTGCCATTCTGATTCTGGCGTCCTGGTGGGTGTGGGGTGGTGGCTCATCGTGGCTCTCACTTGCACTTCCCTGGCACTGAGTGCCGCTGGGCACCTCTTCCTGTGCGCGTGGCCTGTTCGTCTGCTTTGGAGAGCTGTCTACCCAAGTCTGTGGCCCGTGTTTTTGTTTGTTTTTGAGACAGGGCTTCACTCCTGTTGCCCAGGCTGGGAGGCTGGAGTATAGTGGCGCCATCTCAGCTCACTGCGGCCTCCGCCTTCCCGGCTCCAGTGATTGTCTTGCCTCAGCCTCCAGAGCTGGGATTACAGGTGCAGACCACCAGACCTGGCTAATTTTTATATTTTTTATAGAGATGGAGCCTTACTATCTTGCCCTTGCTAGTGTCAAACTCCTGGCCTCAAGTGATCTGCCTGCCTTGGCCTCCCCAAGTGCTGGGGTTACAGGCATGAGCCACCGTGCCCACCAGCCTTGGCGCATTTTTATTGGGCTGCTTGTCTTTGGCTGTGAGTTGAGAGCCCCCATACTTGGCATCCCCCATCTCGAGTGTGTCTCTGTTTCCAGGCAGCTCCTCCAGCCCTTCCAGGGTGTCTGAGCCCCCGAGTTGTCATGTGCCCTCTGTCCACCGTGTTCCTGGTGATGTGGAAGGTTGGCCACGGGGCCGCGTTTCAGTACCTCCCCTCTTCACTGTCGAGCTGTGTTGCGTGTGCGTCAAGGTTATGGAGCGTGGGGACTGTCAGCCACTTTAGTTTTCCTCTTTATCATTTACCTCCTAAGCAGTGTCGTTTCAAAAGGCACAAATGGCCGGGCACGGTCGCTCATGCCTGTAATCCCAACACTTTGGGAGGCCAGGGTGGGAGGATCACTTCAGGCTGGGAGTTTATTAGCAGCCTGGGCAAGATGGCAAGACCCTGTCTCCACAAAAAGTACAAAAATTAGCCAGGTGTGCTGGCACACACCTGTGGACCCAGCTACTTGAGAAGTTGAGGCGGGAGGATTGCTTGAGCCCAGAAGGTGGAGGCTGCAGTGAACTGTGACTGTGCCACTGCACTCCAGCCTAGGCAACAGAGCCAGACGCTGTCTCAAAAAACAGTAATAATTTTTTAAAAAGTGGACAGAGCTACCCCTAGGGGGCGTCAGTGGGTGGAGTGCCTGAGCACCCTTGCAGGGAGTGGCTCCAGATGGAAGGGCTCTCTGGGTTCCTGCACCATGGGTTTTGATGGGGAACCTGCCACAGGCATTTGTCACCCAGCATTGCAGTGTGTGCTGCCAGCAGCTGTGGCCACAGGCTTTCCAGATGAGCCCTCAACCCTGAGAGGTGTGGGGAGCCCCCATTTTATTATTTATTTATCTCTTTTTTGAGACATCTCTTGGGCTGCCCAGCCCTGCCCCAGGCCCTGTTCTTCCTGGGTGGAGCTGGTGTGGGGAGGACATGGGAGTGTTGCAGGCCCTGTACTGCACAGGTCCCCTGTGGCCAGGCCTGTGGGGCAGGTGGGCTTTGATGACCTGGAGGTCAGAGCCTGCAGAGGGTGGGTGGGCCAGCCCCCAATGGGACTCTTGCTTAAGAGCTTTCTGGGAGCTGATGGCCTTTGCAGCGGGTCACTGGGGGCAGAAAGAGGCCATATGTGAGCCACCTGCAGAGAGGCAGCCAGGGACGAGAGCTGCTGGGTGCAGATGGGCCCAGCACTTCCACCAGGTGCCAGAGCTCAGGGGGAGACTCACGTGGTCACGGCAGTGCCCTGATATCACCTGCAGCCCGGCTACCTTCCATGTGGCCTAGGCCCACGACCGCCCCTTGGGGACCTCCGCGCCCTGCACGTAAGCTCAGTAGACTGTGTCACCACCTGTGACGCACAGAGTAGGGTCAGGGACCCAGTAAGTGCTGATGTGGGGACCACTGTGGCCACCTCCACATCTGGGTACCATCTGTGGCAGATCCGGGGATGGCCTCAGGACTTCTGCCCAGCCTCTGGGGGCTGGGGACCAGTGGGAGGCCTGAGGGAATGGAGTTCTGCCCCCCCGTCCTCCCTCCTCTCCCACGCCTACCCTCACGAGAGCCCAATACAGGCCAGCACCGAGGGCCCCACTGTGGTCCAACCACGGCCTCTGCTCCCTCTGAGCCGGTGGCTCCCTGGGAACAGTCTTGTCTGTCGCCACACCCCACCATCCGGAACGCGCAGGCCTGGGTGACCGCTGCATGGCCTTGTCTGGGTGAGAGTAGGAGGGCAGGTGCGGTGTGTGGGGGATCCTCAAGCCTGTGGGGCTGGCACAGTTGCAGGGGTGATTAGGTCTGGGTCTTGGCTGTGGGTGAGGGGCCTGCTGGGACAGTGTGGTGGCCTAGAAGGCCCTGCCTGATGAGAGGCTGGTCTGGGCACAGGCAGCTCTCGTGATGGGGCCACGTGCCGTCCACCGTGCACTCGGGGCTTCCTGTGCAGACACCGGCTTTGTGGCTGCCCCACGGAGACGACTCGAGGACTCTGCTCAGAGCAAGGGTGGCGGGCAGGGCCTCAGCCAGGACAGGAGCTTGGAGCTGTGGGGTTTTGTCTCAGCAGGAGCCCGGCTGGGGCTCAGTGCTGGGTGTCAGCCCTGTGTGCTGCAGGCGGGGTACAGGGTGGACCCAGGGTAGTGGGGGGGAGACCGGGGGTGCCCCGGGTTTGCTTCCACCCAGATGGTGGTTCTGGACACCCATGCAAGCCCAGCTGGGGCCGCTGAGCCACCCTGTACGGATTCCTGAATGCGTGCTGCCCTCTAGTGCCCACAGCGGGGAGCGCCTCTGGGAGCAGGTGGCGGTGCCTTGGTGGCCAGGAGCCCAGCTCCTGGGACGGAGTGGCGGCTCCCTGCTGTGCTTTCCATGTCCTGGATGACTTCAGAGGTCACAGGGTGGGGAGGTGGATTTTGTTAATGTTTTCTCTAAGTTTTTGGGTTTGTATGCACTTGGGTCCTTCTTATCATTTCCAAATCCTAGAGGGATTCTGCCTCGCATTTGGAGACTAACCTGCCAAGGAGGACCCTTCCCCAGAGTCTGTGATTGAAGCCTCTTCCTGGTGGGGCTGAGCTACCAGTTCCTACCAGCTCCTACCAGCTCCTGCCAGCTCCTGCCAGCTCCTGCCAGTTCCTGCCAGCTCCTGCCCTCTCAGGGCAGGAGGGAGCTACTCCCGCCCACAGCCCCCGTGGATAGGACAGTGTGATTCCGACATTTCCAGGCGGTTGCCGGTGGTGAATCACTTGGCCAGGAGACTCGGATTTGATCCCGCGTTCTGTGTGGGCCTGCCGGCTGGTTTATGATCCGCGTGACTCTGGGCAGCTGTGATGGTGGGAAATGAGCTGTCCCGGCCGGGCCTCCTGCTCTCCTGGGTCAGAGTTCCTGCCGGGGCCTGAGTTCCGCTGGCAGCAGCCAGGCCAGACCCCCGTGACCCACAGGCCTGCCCCTAGGGGTGGGTTTCCCTGCCTTTGAGCATGTGACCCTCGCCCGCGGCCTCCCTCACTTGTGAAAACCTACAGGTGCCGCTGTCTGTTGTGCGATCTGGCTCAGAGCAGAGCGCGAGATCTGCAGCGAACGCCGGCACACCTGGGCGTCCCTGATAAGAAAGCCTTTCTTCTGAGGCCCCGTTTAAAATTAGCGCACTTGCTCCCAGTGTAGTCTTGGCCTTAGAAACTAGGACGCCTCCGCTTCTCATGAGCTGCAGCCCTCGGGCCCTTTGTGCTCAGCAGAGAGACAGGGCGGCTCGCTCGGCTCGAGGGCCTGGCCGCCTTTGTCCTCCTGGCGGCTGGTATTTTTAGACGCTCCGTTCTAAGGGAAGACGGACCCCGAGGGCCGGGCGTGGCAGCATCGCTGGCTCACCTCTCTCGTCTTCCTCCACAGGTGTGGTTCCCGCACAGCTGCAGCCATGGGGTCTGAGGACCACGGCGCCCAGAACCCCAGCTGCAAAATCATGACGTTTCGCCCAACCATGGAAGAATTTAAGGACTTCAACAAATACGTGGCCTACATAGAATCGCAGGGGGCCCACCGGGCGGGCCTGGCCAAGGTGGGTGACGTCCTGGCCCCAGCATGGCCCTCCATCACCTTGCGCCGCGGGGCTGCGGACATCCCGGGTCCCAGCTCAGCCAGCCCCATGGGCGAGGCCCGTGCACACGGACTGTTTCAGGGCCACTCAGTTCGCGGACACGCACCTGTTGATGGCGTTCTAACAGTGTACCAGGCACCGTTCTAGACACTGGACCTGAGACGTGACCAGTGCAAGTCCAGGCTCCAGGGAGCTGGCAGGTGGTGGTGAGGACACACAGCCGTGTTGCAGTGAAATCCAGTGGGCAGTGGCCACTTGGGCGTTCCGGTTGGGAGCTGACATCTCACTGAGGGAAGTCAGGAGTCTAGGAAGCCTTCCAGGGGCAGTCAGTGCCCAAGGAGGCCTTATTTTCCTAGTCAAACAATTGTTTTGTATCTGGGTATGGTGTTGCATGCCTGTGGTCCCGGCTACTTGGGAGGCTGAGGCAGAAGGATTGCTTCAGCCCAGGAATTAGAGGCTGCATTGAGCTATGATCGTGCTACTCCACTCCTGCCTGGGCAGCAGAGCAAGACCCTGTCTCAAAAACCAAGTCAAACCAAACCAAAAACAATGTTTTTGAGATCGCAGTGGCTGGGTCGGGAGACTTCAGACAGTGCAGCAGTGCAGGCAGAGAGTGACATGGGTCTCCTCCATGGCCCGGCCCAGCCTTACACCTTCTCCCTGGAAGCAGCACTGTTACCGGGTCTTCTGTCTCTCTCTCCCGGCGTTTTGTGCATGTGTGTTTGTGTGTGTGTGTGTGTGTGTGTATGTCAATACAGACAGAGACCCCCAACCCCACGTGCTAAGTATCTACAGTACCATGCTGCTTGACTGGGCGCGGCGGCGCAGGCCTGTAATCCCAGCATTTTTGGAGGTGGAGACGGGAGGACTGCTTGAGGCCAGGAGTTTGAGATCCACCTGGGCAACACAGTGAGATCCCATCTCTACAAAAAGTACAAAAATGAGCCGGCTGTGGTGGTGGTACATGCCTGTGGTCCCAGCTACTTGGGAGGCTGAGGTGGGAGGATCACTTGAGCCAGGGAGGTTGAGGCTACAGTGAGCTGAGATTGCACGACTGCACTCCAGCCTGGAGGACAGAGCAAGATCCCGTCTCCAAAACAAAACAAACTGTAAAGTCTGTGCTGCTTTTCTGCACGTTTTGCGGTTCCCGAAGGTGGGTGCCACGGTCCGTGAGTCTCTGTGTTCTGGTGTGAGCCTGTTCAGGCAACGCTCAGCTCTCGTCTGGAAGCTGAATCATCTCTGCATTTGGGTTATTCCAGCTGCCTGCTGTGTGACTCTCACTGCTCTTCCTCAGCGAGGCCGGGGCTTGGCAGGCGCTCTCTACACACTGCCAGAGGCTGAACACCTGGGCTCTGCGAGCCAGACCGCAGGGCAACCAGACAGCGTGTAAATGAAAGTGCACAGCCCTGTGTCAATAAAACTTTATTCCTGAACCCTAGAGTGCAAACTCATATTGTTTTCAAGTGTTCTGAAGTAGTATTCTTTTTTCTTTTCCCCCAACCACTTCAAAATGAAAAAATAAAAGAAAAAAGCCCTCTTAACTCAAACGCTATACAGAAGCAGGAAGAGGTTGGATTTGGCCTGAGGGCCTCAGTGTGCTGACCCGGGGGCTGCCTGTGTCTCCTGGCCCTCCCCGTCCTGCCCTCCTCCCCTGCACCCCTGGCTTTGGTGGATTTTGTCGTTAGCATTCGTCTCTCTCCTGGTGATCTTTCAGTAATAAACTTGCGTCATTAGGTCTTCATCTCGCAGCCTTAGAGTGAGGGAAGCCATCTGACACTGTCTTCTTTTTCCCACCAAGGTGGATGTGTTTTCTGTTTTGAGATGAGGTCTGGCTCTGGTGCCCAGGCTGGGGCGCAGTGGTTCAATCATGGCTCGCTGCAGCCTCAACCTCCTGGGCTCAAGCGATCCTCTAGCCTCTGTTCCCGAGTAGCTGGGACCACAGGTGTGCATCACCAAACTTCCTGTCTGTGACACAACACGACGATGTGGGAATGGCAGTACATCTGTGTCTGGGGTGGAACTGTGCTGGCTACTGCCGGCCCGGCTTCATTTCTGTCTTTAAAAGCCTTCGGTCCTCCTGTCTGATCTTAAACTGTCCTCCCTGGCCCTCCAGGCTGCAGGCCGCCATCCCAGGAAGGGGCCAGGTCCTCCTCCTCCTCTCCCTGGTGCCTGTAGGCGGGTGGGACAGGCGTGGCCCCCCCTTTATCCATTCGCCTCTGTCTCCTGCCCTTGACCTACTTCCGCGTTTCCCAGGCTGCAGCGGCTCTCTCTGGTTTTGGGTCCAAGGCGTCCTGATGTCGGGAAGCTGTGGGAAGTCAGCATCTCAGCCTTCCCTGCGCTGTTTCCCGGGGCACCTTTAAAGACCCACCCGTCACTTCTTTCTCATCCCTCCCCTCCCGCCAGGCTCTGTGGCCCCGGCCTCCACAGCTCTGTCCTCCGCACTGCCACGCCGGCCGGCACCTCCGCTCCGCCCGCCCTCTCTGCCTCCTTTGCTGCCGCCCATTTCAGCCCCGATGTTGCTGCTTCAGGCTCCTGCACCCCCCGGGCCATTCCCCCTTGAGATTCTTGGTGCCAGCGTCTCAGGGAGGCCGATGTGGGGAGTGCGGTTTCCCTGCCTTCTGTTCTGCGTGCTCCTTCCCACGCCCCTCCCGCAGCATCCCTCCCATGCTGCTTTTCCTGGGACCCATGTGGAGAATCCTTTTTCAAACCCATGGAGGGGGCTGAGCAGTGGGGGCTGCCTGGGGCCCGTGCCGTGGAGGGGATGTGTGTGTGTGCATGTGTGTATGCATGTGTACATGTTTATGTGCATGTCTGTGCATGTGTGTGCGTCTGTGTGCATATGTGTGTGTGTCTGTGTGTGTGTGTGCACACAGGAGACAGAGAGAGGGGGAGGCAGCTCTCACACAGCCCAGAGAGCTTGGCAGCTGCAGAGTCACGCTGGCACCCGTGTGTGGCATGCGCACACCCCTTGTGCAGCTCTGTGGGGACAGATGGGCTCAGGGAAGCGTCTGGTTTGGCCCTGGGCAGGCCTGCATCTTCCAAATGGGGGCCCTTGGCTGGAGCAGCCAGCCTCTTCAGAGAAGGACACAGGCCCCTACGGGTTCTGAGCGAGCTGTGGGGGCATCAGGGCCCCCCTCACCCTGGTCTCCCCACCTTGACCACCCTGTGTGGGTGCGTGCACACTTGCCTGTGTGGGGGTGGGGCCGGAGGGCTTCCTGGTTCCTTCAAAACTGTGTTTGGTTATACATCCACACTTTCCCCCAAAAGAGATCTGCAGGCCCCATGGATCTGGGTAGGGGCGGGAGCTGCAGGCACAGCCCCGAGAGGGCCCTGGAGCTAGCGGTGCCCTGGCTGCCAGGAGCCCCCCGCTGCTTTGCAGGAGCCCCCCACAGCCAGGTGTCCCTGGCCACTCGGGAAGCACTGTGGTGAGAGGAGCCCCAGGAGGCCCTGTCTGGAGGGGTGGGAGCTTCTGGTGCCCCCCTCAGCTGCCTCCCAGGTGGGCACCAGCAGGGGAGGCCCTGGCCACCCTCAGTTGTACTGCTTGCTGGCATCTGCCTCTCACCGTTGGTGTGGGGCCTGTCGCCCTCCTGGCCCCGGCTGAAGCTGGCCCCCTAGAAGCCCTGCGTGAGGGACTTTCAGGGGCCGTCCCGGGCCTGGAAGGCCCAGGTGTGGCAGTGAGATTGCCCTGAGTAGCTTTCCCTGCCTGCTTTTCCACGTTCCCGCCTGGAGCTCTCCTCCTGGATCTGTGTCTTGGCAGGAATGTGGGCCATCACTTCTGTCCTCTAACACCCTGTGGGATTTTCCCAGAGCCTTCGGGTTTGAGCCCAGCTGGAAGTGGCCCTCGTTCACGCCGCCTGTCAGCACCTGCCTGGGGTGTGGCACTTAGAGAGTGGCTCCACGCGTGTGGTGCAGACGCCATGGGGGTGTTTGGAGCCTCCCGCGTGGCTCCCAGATGTCTTTACTACACAGCGCCCGCCGAGGAGGGGACGGATGAACAGAGTCGCCCGAGGCTGTCTTTCGAGAGCCGGGAAATTGGGAGCGAAGTGTTTTGTTCATTTCGCAGACTAGGATGATGGACGAGTTTCCTCTCGTGGCACTGAAGGGGCGAGTTTGCGGCTTCCTCTCGGCCAGCAGGCTTGGCCTGGACGTGGAGCCAGGCTGGGCTGGTGGAAGTCTCCTGCAGAAGCAAACCGGGCTTCCTGAGGGGGAGATGGCGCCTGTGCTTCAGAGCGGTGCCGGCCCGGGGAGCCTCCCGTCAGCCAGCTCCATTCTCGGCGGGAGCATCTCCTGCCTGGGACTCAGGCCCTTTAGTCTCTATTTCCTGCCTTTCCACTCCTGAACGTCTTGGCATCTCACTGGCTGCCCCCTTGAAATCGAAGAGAAGGGCATCCCGGCCGCTGCTCCAGCACCCTGCCATGGCACGGCCTGTGCCAGTGACAGCAGCCCTGGGCACCTATTGCGCTGTGGCAACAGTGGACATGGAAGGGTGGTGAGTCTCCAGAAAGAGCCAGCATGAGCCTGGACTGTCCTTTCCTTGGGACCTGCCTCACCTTGGTTTGACTCTAAACTGGGGTTTCCCCTCGCTTGGCACTGTGCACCTGGGGCCGGATGGTTCTCCGAGGCGGGGCCATCCCGGGCACTGCAGGGGCTCCGCGGCATCCCTGGCCTCCACTTACTTCCTGCCAGGAGCACCCTCAGTGGTGACAGCCACAGATGTCCCCAGACATGGCCAGGTGTCCCCCGGGGGACAGGACCCCCCTCAGTTGAGAGACACCTGCTTGCTGCGGCTGCTGCTCTTACTGCTTTTGCTGAAGAGACCCGTGGGCGCTGGCCGCGGACACCACACCTTCCCGTCGTTAACAAGCACCTGGAGGATAAGTGTTTTCATTGCCAAGCAAAACAGTCTCTTCGCTGATGCGATCGCTGGGTCCTTGGGGATGGTAAATGAATTTCAGCCATTCTGGAAGCTGCCAGCAATGTGGGCCTCAACACGGAGCTCTTCCTTCAGTGGCCCTGAGCACAGAGGGGCGGCTTTCCAGGTTCCTGGCAGTTGAGCTGGAGCGGGGGGATTAGTTCTTTCTCCCTGTGCAGTTGGGTGGCCTGGGTGACCCTTGGAAGAAGGCGTGGGGCCTGCAGACCCCACCTCAGGGCTGGATGTGGCAGCCCAGAGTGGCTGGGAGGGCCTGCACAGAAGGGTACCTGGCACACCGAAGCCCTCTGGTGCCCACTGGCCCTCTGGAATCAGGGCTTGTCGGCGCAGAGGCTCACCCCCACCAGAGAAGGGAGCACGAGGCTGGAGATGAGGCTAGGAGCCCAGAGCGAGACATGCGCCTGACAGCTCTGGTTCCTCAGCTCCTGGATGGGGCACCTCACAGGTGCCAGTCCTCGTGCTCTGCTGTCTTCTCTGTGTGTCTCAGTGTCCAAGGTGGCCCAGGGCCTCCCTGGGGTGCTAGAATTCCACGTGGCTGCTATGCTAGAGGTCCACAGTCTGCCCGCCCACCCCAGTGGTGCCCTGGGCTGTGTTGTGGATTGCTGTGTGCCTCAGTTTCCCCAGTGGTCAGGTGGGAACTTCACCGTTCCTCCCACCTAGGGGACGGGTGCTCTGAGCCCCAGCACACTCTGCACAGCGCCCAGCTCAGCACAGCTCCTGTCCTGCCCCACAGCCCCTGCCCCTGCCCCTGTCCCATGTGGCGCCGTCACCCTCTGCAAGCTTCCTGTCGGCCCGCTCCAGGCGGTGGGGGAGACCCATGGGGTCGGATCTATCTCCCAGCATCTCCTAGGGCCTAGAAGTTGGGTTGCCCGATAGTGGTCTCGGCCAAGTGGAGCCACTAGAGTGAATCTTGGCTCCGGCCCCTGGTGGCCTCGTGGTAGCTGGCGGGCGCAGTTCTAATTTCCTGCTGCTAGAGGCCACAACGCTTATGACCAAGTGGGAAGAGTCCCGTTTTTAAAATGCCTTGCCCAGCCCGTTGGGAGGCTGAGACGGGAGGATCACTTGAGGCCAGGAGTTCGAGACCAGCCTATACAACAAAATGAGACTCCATCTCTACAGAAAATTAAAAAATAAAAAATGAGCTGGGCATGGTGGTGCAAGTCTGTGGTCCCAGCTACTCGTCATGCTGAGGTGGGAGGACCTCTTGAGCCCAGGAGTTGGAGGCTGCAGTGAGCTGTGGTTGTGCCAGTGCACTCCAGCCTGAGTGGCATAGCAAAACCCTGTCTGAGAAACAGCAGCGACAACACATGCCTCAAAATGTGAGTCTGTGAGCCCCCAGATGCCAGAACACACACACGCCCCATCCCCCCATGTTCGCTGAGTCTAATCCTGCACACATGTGTCAGAGTTGGCCCTGGTGCTGCGGGGGGCTGTGCCCAGCTTCCAGTCCTGGGAGATGGCTCTTCCCTAGCAGGAGAGGCCCTTGTTGGCTGCAGAGTCTCCTGGGGAGTTGGATAAGGCAACAGAGCGGGGGTCCTCGTACCCCTGGGGATGTCCCGAGGTGCAGATCTGGGGGGTGCTGGTCCCCGGGGAGCTGGCGTCGCAGTCTGCTCTCTGGCCCTGCCCTGAGGCTCCGAGGGGGCCACCGACTCATGTCTTGGTCTTGCAGATCATCCCCCCGAAGGAGTGGAAGCCGAGGCAGACGTACGACGACATCGACGACGTGGTGATCCCCGCCCCCATCCAGCAGGTGGTGACCGGCCAGTCGGGCCTCTTCACGCAGTACAACATCCAGAAGAAGGCCATGACGGTGGGCGAGTACCGCCGCCTGGCCAACAGTGAGAAGTACGCAGGGCGGGCGGGCGGCCTGGCCTGGCTCCCGGAAGCGCACCTGCTTCCAGAGTAGGTGTGGCACACGCAGCCCCTACAGCACAGCTGGCCTGCTCCGTGTGCCCCATGTGGGCGGCGGCAACCCCTGAGCTCAGGGTGGATCCAGACCCTCTCCCAGCCTGGGCTGACCCACGCCGCCCTTACCTCAACTTCCCAAGACTCCCCAACACACAACAGGCAGCGCCCCAGTCCCCAGTCCCGGAGTACATCCTCCACACCCTCCTGTGATGCCTGGGCTGCTGGGCTCTCCTCAGAAAGGGCTCCCTGGCTGGCACAGGCACACACGAGGGCACAGGCACAGGTACACGCAAGGGCACACAGGCATACATGAGGGCACAGGCACATGAGGGCACAGGCACGCACGAGGGCACAGACATGAGGGCATAGGCACATGAGGGCACAGGCACAGGTACACAGGCACACGAGGGCACAGACACAAGCATACTTGAGGGTACACGTGGACACACGGGTACACATGGGCACATGTGCATCCATACACAGGCACATACAGTACACACAGGCACACACATGTCCATACACAGGCACATGGGTACACATGGGCACATGCACATCCATACACAGGCACACATGAGTACACATGGGCACACACACATCCATACACAGGCACACAGTACACACGGGTACACTCATGTCCTTAAACAGGCACACACAGTACACATGAGCACACACGTTTATACACAGGCACACACAGTACACACGGGCACAGACATTTATACACAGGCACACACAGTACAGTGGGCACACAATTTATACACAGGCACACACAGTATACACGGGCACACTCACGTCCATACATAGGCACACACACATCCATACACAGGCACATGCAGTACGCACAGGCACACTTGTGCATACACAGGCACACACGTGTTCATACACAGGCTACATGGGTACATGTGGGCATGTTAACTGGACACGTGCACACGGAGGCTCATACACATAGCTGTCAGGCACACTCATGTGGGCATACCCATGGGCACATGCGTGAGTCCACATGGCACCATCATGTACTGGCAGTATTCCGGGTGTGGGTCCCTGGTTCCACAGGCACAGCCATGCACCCTCCGTGCTGTGCAGGCCCATCCAGTTGCCGGGCCCCCCTCCCTGTCTGCGGCCCCCACCCTGTTGCTCTCTGAGGTCCACATGCCTTGTGGCTCTGGTGCCAGGGCGGGGCCTGGTCTGTCCTGCTCACTCGACTTTCCCAGCCCCCCAGTCTGTCATCTGAGCTTGATCTTTGCCACACAGGGATGACAAGAGCCCCCCCGGGGCCTCTGTCCCGTGCTCACTCCCCTTGGCTGTGTTCTGATGTGGGTGCCCAGGGCAGGATAGCTTAGGAGGCTGCATGGGCTTGTGCCACTCGCCCACCCATGGAAATGCACTCTCCCACCTGCAAGCAGGTTATGTGGTGCCCTGGGCGGGGGCAGTGGGCCATCTTGAGCAGAGCCCCTCCTGCCTCTGTTGTGGGTGCCCTGGGTTCCTGGTGGCCGAGGGTGGGCTGCGTGGCACCCAGGTCCCACCCTGAGCTGGTTTTGGGGTGTTTGTTCACCAGGTACTGTACTCCAAGACACCAAGACTTCGACGACCTTGAACGCAAATACTGGAAGAACCTCACCTTTGTCTCCCCGATCTACGGGGCGGACATCAGCGGCTCTTTATACGATGACGTGAGTACAAGGCCCTGGGGAAGAACAGGACCAGCTTCCTCGAGGGTGGCGGTGGGGAGGGCCCGAACAGAACTCTGCCTTAGCAGGTGGAGCTTCCAGGTGGGCAGGGTTGACTGCCTCGCCCCAGCTCTGGCTGCAGGCCGTGTCCTGCGGTGAAGAAAGAGGAAGCCAGGCTTTCTCTGATTTTTGCAGGGCCCCTCCAGCCACAGCCCGCAGCCCCCGTCCCGAGTGCACCCTGGCTCCGCCTCTGGCCTCAGCAGTCCACACACGGCGTCTTACACACATGTGTCCTTTTCTAGTCCCTGTGCTCGTCTTCCTGGCACTGGGGAGCCTCGAGTCCTCAGCCAGCCAGGCCACCTGCTGGATTCGGCTCCAGCCGGGTCCCTGCCTTGCGCTCGGGGCCCCATTTTCCATCCGGGGCCTGGCCTGCTGGGACCTCCCCTCGTCCACACACCACACCCCACTAATTTTTTCTATTTTTAGTAGAGACGGGGTTTCACCATGTTAGCCAGGGTGATCTTGATCTCCTGACCTCATGATCTACCTGTCTTGGTCTCCCAAAGTACTGGGATTACAGGCGTGAGCCACTGCGCCCAGACTTTTTTTTTTTTTTTTGAGACAGAGTTTCACTCTGGTCACCAGGCTGGAGTGCAGTGGCGCAACCTCAGCTCACTGCAGCCTCCACCTCCCGGGTTCAAGCGATTCTCCTGCCTCAGCCTCCTGAGTAGCTACAGGCATGTGCCACCACACCCGGCTAATTTTTTGTATTTTCAGTAGAGATGGGGTTTCGCCATGTTGGGCAGGCTGGTCTCAAACTCCTGACCTCAGGTGATCCAGCTGCCTCAGCCTCCCACAGTGCCGAGATTACAAACGTGAGCCACCGTGCCCAGCCTCAGGTACTTCTTTACAGCTGTGCAAGAACAGATTACTACAGACTTGGTCCCAGCTTCAAGATATCTCAGTATGGATGTGCAAATATTCCAAAATTAAAAAAAAAATCCCAAATTCGAAACACCCTGGTCTCATGTATTTTGGATAAGAGGTATTCAACCTGCATATCCCTGCAGCGGAGTATCATTCAGCCATGAAAAGGAATGTGGCTCTGACACAGGCCGAGTGCAGACGAACCTCCAGGGCGTCACACTTGGTGAGAGAAAGCAGACAGGAAAGGCCAGGCAGCGTGATCCCGTTTCTATGCCATGTCCAGGACAGGCCCATCCAGAGACAAGAAGGGGATGTGTGGGTGCCAGCCTGGGGGTGACAGGGAGAGCGGGCAGCGGCTGCTGATGGGGACAGGGTTTCCTTTCGTGGCAACGGAATGTTCCAGAACTGACAGTGGTAACTGCTGCACAACTCTGAAGGAATGTACTAAAACCCATGCAATTGTACTTTTTAAATGGGTGAATTGAGGGGCACATGCATGACATCTGAAGAGTGCTATTTAAAATAGAAACAGATCCATAAACAAAAGATCCCACCTAATACAAACACCCTAAAATGCTACGCAGACAATACTGGTCACGTGCCGTGCAGGCCTCTGACGGCACACTCGCACCAGCACGCAGCCTTAGGCCTTCAGGTCCCTGGGTGTGAACACCCCCCCCCGCCCCCCAGCAGCAGCACATCACAGTGTGGGTGGTAGAGCTACACCTGGGATGCTGGGGCTGCCAGGAGTCCCTGACACGGACCCGCACACACCAGGAGCACCGTCCAGGCTGCAGCAGAGTCCAGGGCGGGAAGTGACAAGTGTGCGGGCACAGCGGCTGACCCTTCCACAGACGGCCCTGGCTCTGGACTGGGCACACATCCCAGCTCTGGGCTTAGGTGTCCCCCACCTAAAGCAGGCAGGCTGCTGACCGTGACGCCCCGCCCACGATGCCAATGCCTATTCCTGCTCCTGCCTGGTGGCCTGGGAGATGGCTGTTGTCGTGTCTGCAGGGATCAAAGGGGCGCCAAGGCTCCTAGAAAGCCAGAGGTTTCCTTTCTGAGTCACCAGGAAGACCTCCCTCATGGCCACAGATCGGGGGGCAAGGTTGCCATCCTGGGCCCAGGTGGACAGAGCCTTGGCCTCCCCTTGCCTCAGGGGCTTCCAGGAGGGGCCAAGGGCAGGGGCAGAAAGTGGGCCTGAAACCAGATAGGATGGGGAGGCCCAGTCCTGAACCTGGCTGCCCATGAGGGTTGCTCTAAGCCTCAGCTGCCTGACGTGGGAAACGGGAGGCCTGGGAGGCTGGGCCCCTCTGACTCAGCCGGGAGGGCTTCAAAGCAAGCAGGGAAGCAGGGGACAGCCAACCACTGTTCACCACCTGGGCGGCAAGCCCCGTCAGACCAGAGGCAGCTCCAGGAAGCAGCTCCCGGTCAATCTACCGCTGGACTCTCTGCTGGCGAGCTGGCTTCTGGGGCCAAATCTGCACTCCTTCGAGCAAGGACTCTGGGAGGTGCCAGGCCTGGGGTGGCCAAGCCCCCGTGGGAACCGTGTGTGCACCGGGACAGGAGGGAACAGGAGGTGGCTGACGCTGCTGCATCTGCCCGCACTCCCCTGGCACACAGCTGTTCTCGAGCTGAACCCGGTGCCGGGCGGCCACACCCAGGACTGCAGCTGTGCGCTCAGAGGCTGAAAGCTCGCCGAGAGGATGCCGGGCGCTGTGGAGCTGGGGGAAAGTGGGCGCCATCCTGGGAGGACAGCTGCACACCCCATGCCCCATTCTATCAGTGCGAAACTGAGGCCCAGGAAGGAGTTGGCAGGGCCGGGAGCAAAGCTGGCGGATGCCTGGGCCTTCAGCCTGGCTCCACGCCGAGGGGTCTCCTCAGCTTCTCCAGGGGCGGCTCACTGAACAGAATCCTCTGTATGAGAAACTGGTGCCCTTGGCTCTGAGAGCAAACCGAGCCCTGCGCGGGCCGCAGCAAGCCAGGCTACGCTACGTGGGGCAGAGCAAGGCTGGCCACGGCCTCAGGACAGTCAGCTTCCCGACGCTGCTCCACACACACCTGCCACGCAGGCCACATTTCTGGCGTCCAGCAGGGCCGTGGGGGCCTTATGCCTGAGGCCGGGGCTTTGGGGGTGCCAAAGCGGTAATCCCAGCTATTCGGGAGGCTGAGGCAGAAGAATCGCTTGAACCCAGGAGGTGGAGGTTTTAGTGAGCCAAGATTGCACCACTGCACTCCAGACTCGACGATAGAGCAAGACTCCCCCCCACAAAAAAAAAGAAAAAAAGATTGCTAACATCACGGCTAGGCATGGCAGTTGACACCTGTAATCCCAGGGCTTTGGGAGGCCAAGGTGGGTGGATTACTTGAGGTCAGGAGTTCGAGACCAGTCTGGTCACTGCTCTCCAGCCTGGTTGACAAAGCAAGACTCCGTCTCTGGAAAGAAAGAAAGGAAAAGAAAGAACTGAGGCTGGGTAGTGAGTAACGAAAAGCTCTAATTGGTTCGTGGTTCTGCAGCAGTCATGGCTGGGGAGCCTCAGGAGCTGCGGCAGAAGGTGAAGGAGAGGGTGATTCAGCTGTTTCATACCGCAGGAGCAGGAGGACGAGAGAGAGGGGCGGGGCCGTGCGATCGTAAACAGCCAGGTCTCAGGAGAACTCACTATCGTGAGGACAGCAGCAAGGGGATGGTGCTGACCCCTTCATGAGAAGTCCAGCCCCACGATCCGGCCACCTCCCACCCGGTCCCAGCACCAGCACTGGGACCTGCAGTTCGACGTGAGATTTAGTGGGGACGCGGAGCCAGTTTTCAATACTTTTGTGTGTGAGACGAAGTTTTGGCTGTGTCTTAACCGTGACTGGCCACATGAAGTCAGCTGCAGAGTGGTCACTTGTGGCTTCCTGCCTGCACTCAGGACATTTTGGACCTTGGCGCATTGTAGATTTTGGATTTCGGGGCAGGGGTGGCCGCTGCATACCACGTTGTGTTTGTTGGTTCATGTGCTGATGGACATTTGCGTTGTGTTCTCTTTCTGCCTGTTACGAATAATGCGGTCGTGAACACTTTGTGTGTTTTTGTTTTTGAGATGGAGTCTCACTCTGTCACCCAGGCTGGAGTGCAGTGGCGCGATCTCGGCTCACTGCAGCCTCCGCCTCCCAAGTTCAAGAGATTCTCCTGCCTCAGCCTCCTGAGTAGCTGGGATTACAGGCACCCTCCACCACACCTAGCTAACTTCTATATTTTTAGTAGAGACGGGGTTTCACCGTGTTGATCAGGCTAGTCTCAAACTCCTAGGCTCAAGTAATCCTCCCACCGTGGCCTCCCAAAGTGCTGGGATTATAGGCGTGAGCCACCACGCCTGGCCATTTTTTCCCCTGTGTTTGAACTAGGCTGTTTGTTGTCTTCTGGTTGAAATTTGAGAGTTCGCGGTGTATTTTGGTTATCAGTTGTGTCTTGCGAGTTTTTCTTTTCAGTTTGGGGCTTGTCTTTCTGTTCTGGATCCCGCCTGATTGTTTTTGAGTAAAAGTCCGGCCTCAGAGCCCAGTGCAGGAGAGCCGCTGGGTTGGCTGACTCTGCAGCCACACACAGGCTGTGCGGGCCCAGGCCGACCTGCCACAGGCTCCAGAGGAAGCTTCGGGGCTTCCTTGGCACATATTTGCCACACCTGACCTATGCACCAGCCTCCTCTTACAGCTGAGAAACTGAGCCCAGAGCAGAGAAGCGACTTGATCTGGTCCCAGGATGAATTCTCGCCCAGATCAGCCCGGGCCCGGGGCCCCCCTCCTCCCCCTCAGGGTCTCTTCACTGCCTCCCTCTCCGACTCCCTCCCTGCCTCTCTGGGCTCCTGACAGGGCTCACCTTGCAGAGGAACCGCTGGTCCTGCCGAGTCCCAGGGCCAGTCATGCCGGCACGGGAACAGCTGGAGTGGGGTGGACTCCGGCTTTGAGAGGAGCTCAGGTTCCCGAGCATGTCTAGGTTCCTCTCAGCCTCTCGGCAGGCCGTGAGCCTCTCCAGAGACTGCAGTGACTAATTCGTATTTTATGAGCTCTTAGGGCAGGACGGGGTTTGTTTGCTTATGGCATTAAGAATACATGTGCCTGGTGGGTGGGTGTTCATCCTTGTTTGCCTGGTTCTGAAAGCTTTCTTCGTCCCCTCAGTCTGAAGCTGTGGAAAGGCTGTCACTGAGCCTCAGCTCCGGTACCATCGCTGGGTTAGCCCCGAGTGGCGACTGTTTTTCTCCTTCCGTGTCATTGACTTAGAGGCACATTAATTATGCACAGCCAAATTGCAGGTTTCGACATAAGGCCCCCACCCCAGCAGGAAGCGCACAGCTCAGTGGAATCTGGCAGGCCCTGCCCGACTAGTGCACGTTGGCATGTGCACTGGGGCCTTTCCTGGAAGGGCCAGGCTGGCATTGAGCCATTCAGAAAAGGTGTCTAAGCTGGGTATGGTGGCTCATGCTTGCAACTCCAGCACTTAGAGGGGCCAAGGTGGGAGGGACACTTGAGCCCAGGAGTTTGAGACCAGCCTGGGCAACAGAGTGAGACCTGATCTCTACAAAAAAAACAAACTGTAAAAATTAGCCAGGCATGGTGTCCTGTAGTCCCAGGTACTCATGAGACTGAGGCGGGAGGATCACCTGAGCCAGGGCGGTTGAGGCTGCAGCAAGCTCTGATTGTGCCACTGCATTCCAGCCTGGGCGAGAGTCTCACACAAAGAAAGCAAGCGTGTAGAAGTCTGTAGGGTATGACCAGCCCTGGGGGCCTCAGGTACTGGGGTGGGCCTCGCGGGCACTGGGGGTGGCCGGGTGGTTGCCAATGCTGCTCTGCCACCCTGCAGGACGTGGCCCAGTGGAACATCGGCAGCCTCCGCACCATCCTGGACATGGTGGAGCGCGAGTGTGGCACCATCATCGAGGGCGTGAACACGCCCTACCTGTACTTCGGTATGTGGAAGACAACCTTCGCCTGGCACACCGAGGACATGGACCTGTACAGCATCAACTACCTGCACTTTGGGGAGCCCAAGTCCTGGTGAGTGTCTGCAGCCTTCTGGCCTGGAGCCCCTCGGGACAGGGTGGATCGCGGGTACGTGGCTGGGTGCGGTGGCAAGGTTAGGCCGGCAGAGGTCAGGGTGTGAGGGCTGGAGATCCTCTGGACCGCCGGGGTCACCCACTAGCTTTGCAGAGGGGGATGTGCATCCCCAGAGCCGAAGCTCCCAGGCTGCTAGAGCTTGTGCTTTGCACCCCAGAGTGCCTCCCGTTGAGCTGTGAGTGGCCCCAGGTGTCCCTAGGCCAGGATCGTGGTCTCGAGTCCCCTGGCTGCGGGGCTGTGCTGCCTCATGGCTGAGCGGAGACAATTCCTGGTGAAGGGTCACCGTCCGAGCTGCCCAGGAGGGGCCTGGCCAGGATGACCCTGCAGCCGCTCCCTGGCAGCCTCTGCCCTGGCACGTCTGGGCCAGGCCCCGCAGGCAGGAGGACTGGGCGGGGTGCTGCAGCCGCCTGTGGAGCGCAGTGTACATGCCCCTTCCCAGGAGGTACCGGCGCAGCTGGGGTGCTGCCGTGGTGGACTGAGTTCCAGGATCGTCTCCTGGCTCCCTGTGCACGTCCGCAGCAAGGCGATGTGGTGTGTGTGTGTGTGCGTGCCGGCCTGTGTCGCTGGGCTTCGCTGGTGGCTGGAGACCCTGCTGGGTGTGCGGCGGGGCTTTCCTGTGCCGTCCTCCGAAGGCCACTAGGTGGCGCTCCTGCCCTTCCCAGGGCCACACTCGCTCCTGGAATCTTCCCAGGCCGTCCTGACTCCGGAGGAGGGCAGAACCTCTGCCTGGAGGGCGCAGGAGCACTGCGGTGCCTGGCCCTTCCCTGGTTTGGGTTGAGCGGGGGAGAATGCTCTACCTCTTCCTTTACCAAAGCACAAAGAGCAGGAAGGGGCAAGCCATGTGTACCCCACAGGCATCCCGAGTGCAGGTGGAGCCCAAGGGGGAGGCTCTGTAGAGGACCCTCTGTGACTTGGGGTAAAGTGAGGCCTCCCAGGGGTGCATAAGTGGTGGAATGCCCAAGGCGTGGCCAGGTTTGTGCCTCCGGAGCGACTGTCTGCCCTGCGCAGAGTCCCTGCCGGTCAGCAGGTGGCAAGCAGCCAGTGAGGAGGCCCGGCCAGCCCCATTGGTAGCCACAGAGAGAAGCAGGTCAGGGACGCTGGCGGTTGGGGACCGGCCAGTGAGTCAGACGTGAGGACGTCAGCGCCAAGGCTGGCAGCACCAGGGGCGCCGTCTCCTGTGAGGGGCCCTGGTAGTTGCTGGCAGTTGCGGGAGCCTGGGCTGGAGTAGGCCCTGTGGCAGGGGCTGCAGTGGGTCAGATGCCGGGGGTCCCTGCTGACTGGTCGGAGGGGCCTCCGCAGGAGGAGGGGACAGTGGCTCCCTGGAGGTGACAGAGACCCGGCCACAGGCTGTCAGAGGGGCTAACGGGGATGCACCAGGAGCCAAGGGCCTCTCCTGAGCTGGTTCGTCCAGGATGCAGCCCCTGAGGGCATCCTGCACCCCTCCCCGACTGGCCCTTACTGCACCCCCTCCTCTGCTTTGCCTGGTGCCTCGGGGGTCCAGCTGCCGCTCCCCGTCCACCCTTCCCCATGACCTGACGTGGGAGGTCGCTCAGGGGAGACAGCCTGCAGCAAAGGCAGCGTTGATTACGCAGCAGTTCTTCTGGGAAGGGAAATTCTGGAAACACCTTGATCTTGGTCTTGATTTCCACCTAGGAGGGGGTGAGGATGGCAGAGGTGAGGCCCCATGCTTCCCGAGTGTGGCCTGGCAGAAGGGGCCTGAGGGGTGCCACAGTGTGGGCTTGATCTGCAGGGCCCTTCCCCCAAACCCCCAGAGCTCCCCGCTTGCCCCCACAGTCAGCTCAGCCCACTTAGCACGTGAGGCCCCTTCCCTGCTCTCTCCCCAGGGCCGAGGCAGAGCCCATGTGTTCCCACAGCACCCAAGCCTGTCCTTAGGGCAAACATTGACCAGGTGACCCCAGTGTTAGCCAAGGTCTGCTGTGTGCCGTCAGCCCTCTCCAGCAGATGGCAGGGGCTCTGGTCACCGCGTGTCCCAACTCCTAGTCGGGGCCTGGCACAGAGCGGCTCTCAGATCCTCACTGTGTGTCATGGAAGCTGACTCCCCCTCCAGGCTGCCTTTATAACTTGCAGGGGGTGGGGAGGAGGAACCTGGAAAAGGTGCCTGACCTCTGGTCCCTGGGCTGGGGTTCAGGAAGCTACTCGGGCCTTCGGGAGGCGCTTTCCTCCCCTCCTCCCCTCCTCCCTCCTCCGTCGTCAGGCCCTGGGGGTAGGTGGGCCTCCCAGCCGAGAGATCACCGAGGCCACGCCCCATGGGCTTGGCTGGCCGTCTCCCTAATTACACCGCTGTGCTTGTCTCTGCAGTCGCTGAACTGCAGCCATTTCAGAGTATTCCGGTGTCCTTTTAAAAGAAGTGTTGACGTCCTCAGGTTTACGGCATTTTATTAAACCTTTCTGGGTCTGTTGCTACTTTGGTAGCTTGATTTGTGTTCAAATGACATGAACAGCCTGGGTCGGTAACAGACAGAAATGTGCTTCAAAAGGCCAGCGTTCTGTGGTGCTCGCAGGCGGCGGGGCTGAGGACACCTCAAAATCTCTATGAAGCCAGACCCAGCACCTGCGTCTCCCCCGCTGGGCTTCCCGCAGTCCCTTCTGTCAGCCAGGCCAGGGCCAGAGTGCAGGTGGGTGTGGGGAGGGTCCGAGCTTTCCACCCGGGGGTGGGCCTGGGGTTGGTGTCCCGAAGGCCATGCCCCGTAGAACCCACTGGCTCAGGCTGCACTCCTTGACCTAGATCAAGACTCTCCTGGGGCCGGGCACAGTGGCTCATGCCTGTCATCCCAGCACTTTGAGAGGTTGAGGTGGGCGATTTGCCTGAGCTCAGGAGTTCAAGACCAGCCTGGTCAATGTGGTGAAACCCTATCTCTACTTAAAAAAAAAAATAGCTGGATATGGTGGTGGGCACCTGTAATCCCAGCTACTCTGGAGGCTGAGGTAGGAGAATGGCTTGAACCTGGGAGGCAGAGGTTGCAGTGAGCTGAGATTGCACCATTGTACTCTAGCCTGGGCGACAGAGTAAAGCTCTCCTGGAACCTGGGCCCGGGATGGGGGTGACTCAGCCGAGCTGACCCTCCAAGGCCGGCCCTGCACTGCTCCCCTGCAGGCCTCCCCTCCCCCACCTGCACTGTGGCAGCCCCTCCTGCAGGACCCACCCTCCTGTGCTGCACGGGCCAGGCACTAAACACAGGCGTCCCCACAAGGCTGAGCACAGCGCTGCCAGCGGCATCACATGCCACATGGCCCCTCAAAGAGAGTTCCAAGCTGAGGCGGGAGGACGTCAGGCCTCAGTCAGTACTGGAAGAGTTGCTGGCCCCAGGGCACTTTTGGGCCATTCGGGTTGTGCTGTGTACCCCAAAGAAGAGAGTGGAGCGACTGTCACCCCTCGAGGGCCCCGGCCCACGCTGCCCGATACACTGCCCACCGTGCGGTCCTGTGCAGCCATGTGCTGGGCTGGGGCCTGGCCGACGCTTCGGGTGCCGTTACCCCCAACCCATCAGAGACCCTGCAGGCAGTTGGGGGGCTGCAGGGGCTGTGGGCCACTGCCAAGAGCAGAGTCTCTGGCTCTCACTGCAGCAGGGAAGCCAGCTGGGGAGCAGCGAGTCCCTGCGGCTGTGGGGACTCCCAAGGGTGTCGTGAGCTGACAGGATGTGGCCAGCTGCTTGCACCCATGTTTTAGGGCGGCTAGAGGAAGGCCCTTTTGAGGAGTGCTGCGGGGGCCAGTGACCGTACGTCAGGCTTAGGGGAGGGAGTGTCCCCCAGGCTCTCTCCAGCTCCGCTTGTCAGGTGGGGGGTCATCCTGCTCCCAGGTAAAGCCCACAAGAGCAGTGGGGCGGAGAAGTGTTTGCCTTGACTATAACCTTGACCTGCCTGTGACCCGAAGCGGTCTAACAATCTTCCATTGCGCTGGATGAGATGCAGGTCCCCCAGGGTCTCATTTCTGGCTGTTTCCTCGGGGCGTCTCTCTGCCCACCCCCTCCTGCCTCTATTTGCCTTGGACACACTCAGTCCCCTGTGCAGGTTCGGGAGCTGAGGGTCTCAGAGCTTGTGCTCCTGAGAAGGGCATGGAGCCCCCACTTGATCATGGCCATCCTGGCCTGCCAGGAGCCTGACCCTCCTGAGCGCAGTGGAGAGGGCTGCCTCGGGGTGGGGGGGAGAGGGGATTATCAGAAAACTCCTCCAGCCTCCCTTGACCTTTAAGGAGCTGCAGGCCGAGAATTTTCCCTTTTGATTCGGCTGTACCTCAAGTTTTCTCTCTGGCGTTTTCACTCAGGGGAATTTCACAGCATCTTTTCTTCTAGCTGCCAGGAAAACTGGACTCCTAGTGGGCACGGCCGTCTCTCACTTCTTCGGTGTCCCTGGAGGTGTGCGTGTGTGTGTGCACGTGCATGGGTGCGTGTGTGCACTGAGGAGCCTGCTCCCAGCGCTGGGGGTGGGGTGAGTGCCAGGCTGCAGCCGGCAGCCCAGGCTCCCTGCCCTGTGGCCTTGGGTTGGGGGAGGCAGAGCGTGGGGTCGATGGGTCTGTTGCCAAGCCAGGCTCTTATTGGAGTGGAGGCTGCGGGCTGCTCCCTTGCTCCTCTGCTGCCCACCTGAGTGCTCCCAGGACCTCCTTGAAGCCCACGTTAAGGCAGCGACCCTCCTGCCTTCCAGCTCCATCTGCTGCTGGCAGCTCCTGCCTGGGGGCAGACATCTCCCTCCCTCATGGGCTCCCTCAGTCTGGCTGCAGGTGGTGCTGCTGATCCCCACAGCAGCCTCTGCCCTGCCCCCTGGCATGGGACCTGGGAGTCTGGTGGGTGATGGAGCTGGTGAGCCCGTCCCAGGCAGCAGCCATGGGCCCTCGGGGTAGGGCGCTGGTGCCTGGGGACCTGGCATGGGTCTGTGCTGCTGCTGGTGAGCCAGCAACTGGGCCTTCCAGCTTCTGAGCCCAGCACCTGGTGGTCCCACTAGCAGTGGGGACCCGGGAGTCCCAGTTCACTGACCCTCAGATGTGGCCCCTCCAGTGACCCAGGCATTCCTCCCAGCTGCCTTGCTCTGGCTGGGCTGCACGGGGTCGGGTGGCCTCAGAGAGCGCTCTGCAGAGATGGGTGCCCCATGGGGGTGGCATCCCCTGAGCTGAGCACTGGTTTCCAATGGAGATCGCCTGGAGCCTGATGCTTCACAGATTGACTTTAATAACTCAGCTTCCCCACACTGCACCCTGTCACCAGAACAAGATGCAGGAGCGAGATAGATCCTCTCCTCGCCACCCCTGGCCCAGCCCCAGCTAGGGTGCCTGGGGACAGAGCTGCATTGGCAGCTCAGAACGACTGCAGTGCCCGGGGAGGGGAGAGGAGCAGACCCACCAGGCCGATGAGGCAGCCGGTGAGTGTCTCGCACACAGGCAGGGGCCGCAGCCACACGCGGACCTGGACGACGGAAACGGAGAGGAGGAAGCGGTTTGGAGCCGAGAGCTTCTGCAGAGAGTAGACTGGATCCAGCAGGGAGGCGGAGGGACCCTGCTCATTAGAAATGACAAGATGTCAGGACCGAGGCCCCTTGCTCAAGGCCCGGGTTCCTGCCCTCCAGGGGTTCGGCACTTCCTCCCCAGACCACTGAGACCCACTGTAGTGGCCCCAGCCCAGGGTCCCTGGGAGCCATATCCTTGTGGAAATGACCGTCTAGCCTGCACGAAGTTATCTGGGGAGGCTTTTGATGGGGGGGGGGTGTCACCTCTGCAGAAAGCATCTTTTTGAGTGAAGACAGTTGTCACAGATGAGTGAGACCCCCAGGCCCAATGCCCGGGCCAGCCCCTATCCCTCACCAGTGCTCAGCAGCCTAGGGGCCCGGCATCCTGTCCGGCTGTTCCTGGGTCCATGTGGCTTGCCGTCTGTCCAGGCACACCTGGCGCCCAGCTTCTGTTCGAGGAGCGTGGCCATGGGCAGGCAGGAAGCTCCTTTGTGGTCACCTGTCCCCATCCTCTACTTCTGATGGTGACTGTGGCCACAGCATCAGTCTAGTGCTTCTTTATTTCTGTGTATGCTTGACCACGTGGCTGAAAGTGTGTGTGAGTGGGTTTGTGTGACCAGCTTGGTTCTTTTAGCTTTATTCATTTTATTTTATTTTAGATGGAGTTTTGCTGTGTCACCCGGCTGGAGGGCAGTGGTATGATCACAGCTCACTGCAACCTTAACTTCCTGGGCTTAGGTGATCCTCCCACCTCAGCCTCCTGAGTGGCTGGGACCACAGGCACGTGCCACCGCACCTGGCAGATGTTTACATTTCTTGTCGAGACAGGGTCTCCTCATGTTGCCTAGGCTGGTCTTGAACTCTTGGGCTCAAGCGATGCTCCTCCCTCTGCCTCCCAAAGTATTGGGATTGCAGGTGTGAGCCTGACCCTTTCCCAGTTTTAAAACTGGAAGTCTCATATCCTGGAACCTGCTCAAGTGAGTGAACTGTGAGGCTCAGTCCCGCTAGAAAGAGAGAGTGTGAGAGCATGTACACGTGTGCATGTGCTTGCTAGAGGAAACAAGGGCTTCTGGTCATACCGGCTATCTGGAAGGGAGTCTGGCCCCCTAGGACTGTGCCAAAGACGAGACTGGGATTCTGCCGGGCAGCAGAGAACTGGACTTTACCCAGTTAGCTGTGAGAACCCGGGCCGCGAGCCGAGCTGCCAGCAGGGCACTGCAGCCGTGCGCCCTAGAGCGTGGCGTGCAGTGCTGGTGCTGTGGATGGGTGGTCCAGGCCATGGCCAGGAGAGCCGGCACCCGGGAGCTGTGGATGGGCAGCTGTGTTTTCCCTGGCCCGGTCCCCTCCCCGGCCCTCCTCATCCATCCCTTCGCCTCGCTCTTGTCACCACCACGCTGTCAGCCTGACACCATCAGCCCAGGCCTGCTACTGAAGATTGGGGAGTGAATCGAACACCAAAAGCTGGCTTTGACGTTTGAAAAATTAACTTCTGATGCTGCAGAGACCTTTGAGTCTCACGCTGGGGCATCCGCAGCGAGGCTGGAATTGCATCTCTACACCTGGCACATGGGGCACGGGTGCCAGAATCACAGCCCCTCCCGCCAGCCTGATCAGCCTCCTGCCAACCTCGATGGTACTAAGCGATCACAGCCCGATTGTGCCCCCAGGACAGGCAGGGCCCTCAGCTGTGTCTCGTGACAGTGTCCCCAGGGACTGGGAGGACACCTCTGGGCCAGGATGGCCAGGAGCATCATGGGGCACATGGGGGTGCTCCCACGCTACCTGTCCCAGCCAGGATCTCTCCCAGCGGGCTGGCTCCTGGCTCTTGCTGAGAGCTGGCAGGGACAGACACAGACACACTTGGTGTTTGTTCAGGGACTGCAGAGCAATTTTCATGTCACCTTTTGCTGTGTGAGAATCGCACTGCGAACTGTCCTCCAGAGCTGCGCCCTGCATCAGGGACTCCGACGTTGCGATGATTGATTGTCCTGCTGTGCATCTGGACCGCAGGCACTATTCCCACGGATCCGGGAAATTGCCCTCTCGGTGAGCAGAGGCGGTGGGCCCGTGATGGGGCCGGGAGAGCACCCGCAGCAGGCAGGTGTTGGGGGTTCCCCATTCCTCTCAGTACTGCCCCAGGCTTACGCTTGTGTTTCATCCACTTTTTTGGTAATGTCTTCTCTTCCCTTCTCTTTATAAATAGACTCTTTATTAGACCTGTTTTAGATTCACTGAAAAACTGGCAAGGTCGTAAGCACGGAGAGTTCCCCACTGGGTTCCCTGGCATGAACATTTTATATCCGCGTGGTGCACTGTGATCATTGATGGGCCGGCTCTGACTCGTTATCGCTGAAATCCGCACTTCATTTGCATTTCCTCCGCCCTCCCCCATTGCCTCTTCTGTCCCCCACCCCATCCAGGCTCCCACATGGCGTTGTCCCGTCTTCGTAGGGCCCTGGGCTGTGACCGTTACTCAGGCCTTCCTGGACAGTGTTGAGCAGGGCTGGCCGGGGTCTTATAGAATGTCCCCCAGTCCACACATCCCCTAGTCAGCAAGTATGACGTTTTTCTCGTGGTTAGGCCAGGGTGACGTGTTGTAGGAAGGAAGACCACAGAGGTGAAGAGTCCTCCCACCACATCCTACCAAGGGTCAGGGCGCAGTCGTCCGTGAGACATCACTGCTGGTTTTGGCCCCGGTCACCCAGCCAGGTGTGGCTGTCTGGTGTCTCCACTGCAGAGTGACACTTGCCCCATTTCCATGCTGTCATTTTTGAATGTCAGCCCACCAGGATCATCTATCTCTCTTGTTTTTTTGTTTTTTTTTTTGAGATGGAGTCTCACTCTGTTGCCCAGGCTGGAGTGCAGTGATGTGATCTTGGCTCACTGCAACCTCTGATTCCTGGGTTCAAGCAATTCTGCCTCAACCTCCCAAGTAGCTAGGATTACAGACATGTGCCAGCACGCCTTGCTAATTTTTGTATTTTTAGTAAGGATGGGGTTTCACCATGTTGGCCAGGCTGGTCTTGAACTCCTGACCTCAGGTGATCTGCCCACTGTGGCCTCCCAAAGCGCTGGGATTAGCCACTGCACCTGGCCATCTCCATTTCTTAAGGTTACCTGATTTGGGACCTTTGTCACATCCACGAGGCCCTCAACAGCATCAGTGCGAGACGTGTGTCACACAAGAAGTGTGGGAGCCCCAGGGCGGGAGTCCTGGGGTGTCCAGAGCGCTGCCTGTCCTGACGCTTCCCTTTTGGAGGCATTTCTTGCTGTGAAACATGATTTGGTACAGAAATAGACATAAAATATGCACATACCAAATATATATGTATGCGCGCGTGTGTGTGTACTTTAGCAAATGGCTCTTCGTCTGTCCCCTTGTACCCCACTGTTGGGACACAGCCCCCACCCATGCCTCCTTTTCCCAGACCCCTCTGCATGCCACGGCGTCGGCTTCCTCCTGGTTCTGCTGATGGCACCCTCGCTTCTACCTCTCGCCTGGCAGCGTGTGCCTGTGGCCTAAGCAGTGTGGCTGTGCGTGGCTGTGTTGGAAGGGCAGCATGGCTGTGCGATGCTGTGCTGGAAGGGCAGCGTGGCTGTGCGATGCTGTGCTGGAAGGGCAGCGTGGCTGTGCGTGGCTGTGTTGGAAGGGCAGTGTGGCTGTGCAGTGCTGTGTTGAAAGGGCAGCGTGGCTGTGCGGTGCTGTGGTGGAAGGGCAGCGTGGCTGTGCGTGGCTGTGCTGGAAGGGCAGCGTGGCTGTGTGTGGCTGTGCTGGAAGGGCAGCGTGGCTGTGCGATGCTGTGCTGGAAGGGCAGCGTGGCTGTGCGTGGCTGTGTTGGAAGGGCAGTGTGGCTGTGCGGTGCTGTGGTGGAAGGGCAGTGTGGCTGTGCCTTGGCTGTGCTGGAAGGGCAGTGTGACTGTGCATGGCTGTGCTGGAAGAACAGTGTGGCTGTGCCTTGGCTGTGCTGGAAGGGCAGCGTGGCTGTGCATGGCTGTGCTGGAAGGGCAGCGTGGCTGTGTGGTGCTGTGTTGGAAGGGCAATATGACTGTGCATTGGCTGTGTTGGAAGGCCCGCGTGGCTGTGCAGTGCTGTGTTGGAAGGGCCACGTGGCTGTGCGGTCCTATGTTGAAGGGCAGTGTGGCTATGTGTTGGCTGTGTTGGAAGGGCAGCATGGCTGTGCCTTAGTTGTGTTGGAAGGGCAACGTGGCTGCACGTGGCTGTGTTGGAAGGGCAGCGTGGCTGTGCGGGGCTGTGCTGGAAGGGCAGCGTGGCTGTGCCTTGGCTATGCTGGAAGGGCAGCGTGGCTATGCGATGCGGTGCTGGAAGGGCAGCATGGCTGTGCCTTTGCTGTGTTGAAAGGGCAGCGTGGCTGTGCGTGGCTGTGCTGGAAGGGCAGCGTGACTGTGTTGGCAGGGCAGCGTGGCTGTGCGGTGCCGTGTTGAAAGGGCAGCGTGGCTGTGCGGTGCCGTGTTGGAAAGGCAGCGTGGCTGTGTGGTGCTGTGTTGGAAGGGTAGCGTGGCTGTGTTGGAAGGGCAGCGTGGCTGTGCCTTGGCTGTGTTGGAAGGGCAGCGTGGCTGTGCCTTGGCTGTGTTGGAAGGGCAGTGTGGCTGCGTGGTGCCTTGTTGGAAGGGCAGCGTGGCTGTGTGGTGCCATGTTGGAAGGGCAGCGTGGCTGTGCGTGGCTGCATTGGAAGGGCAGCATGGTTGTGCCTTGGCTCTGTTGAAAGGGCAGCGTGACTGTGTTGGAAGGGTAGCATGGATGTGCATGGCTGTGTTGGAAGGGCAGTGTGGCTGTTGGAAGGGCAGCGTGGCTGTATTGGAAGGGCAGCGTGGCTGTGCATGGCTGTGCATGGCTGTGTTGGAAAGGCAGCGTGGCTGTGTGGTGCCGTGTTGGAAGGGCAGCTTGGCTGTGTTGGAAGGGCAGCGTGGCTGTGTGGTGCTGCGTTGGAAGGGCAGCGTGGCTGTGCGTGGCTCTGTTGGAAGGTTGTACAGGTGGGCTGATTTTGTTGCATTTCTGCTCCGCGGTATGTGTATGAGATTCATCCTGTTGGATATGGCAGCAGTGCACTCATCATCATGGAGGTGAAATTCTCCAGTGTGTGGCTGGGCTGGAGTCGACTTTTCCATTCTGCTGTGGACGGATATTTGGGCTGTTTCCAGCATAGGGCTTCTGCGGAAGGTATGTCCTCTCTTCGCCTGGTGCTCATGTAAGACATTCATTTTGATCGTAAGCCTTGCTGTCAGTAACTGTGACTGTGGCTGCATTGATGATGTTCCTTTCCTTATGCAGCAGCTTGGCCTGGAGTAACCCTTTGACTCGTGCCCCTGGCTCCACATCCTTGTTCACAGATGAGGCACAAATTGAGGAGACGTCACTCGGCTGCAGAGCTGGGATGTAGGACTGTGGGGCCTGGGCCGCCTCCTGGGCCGCCTGGCCAAATCCACGTTCCCAGCCACTGCTCTGACCTGCCCTTGAAGTGTTGCCCTGTGGGATCAGGAGGGCAGCGGGTCCTGGGAGCAGGTGCCAGGGTGACATACAGCCTTGAGGACAGGGTGTATGCCAGTTGGCGAGGGTGGCCTGAACCCGAAGGTGTGGTTGAGGAAGGACCCATTTCTAATGGAGTCACCATATTAAGCCCTGCTTAGCCAAACTTGAAGGTGACAGTCTGTTGTGGGAGACAGAGATGATGCCGGAATGCATGGACCGAGGCCAGCCTATGTTGTGTCCAAGGTCACCCTGGGCGCTGCTGTACAGGCTGAAAAGGAGGGATTGATGGGCGGCCTAGGGGGCCATGTCTGAGGGCAGGGCCCACCACTTCTGCCCACACCTCATTGGCCGGCACCCAGGGTCACATGGCCACACCTTGCAGCAAAGGAGGCTGGGAAATGCAGTTCAACCACATGTTTCGCTGGGAAAGTGCCGGTGAGCCTTGGCTTTTCTCTCCTGCCATGTGGGTGCTGGGTGTCCTGGGGCTCAGCCAACAGGGTTTCGAGGTTGAAGAGACGGGTCTGCTCAAGCCCTGATGGAGTGCTCATGCCTGCTCAGGGATTTTGGCGTGGCTAGGCAGCCAGACACCCCATGCCCAACCCCCAGAACAGGACCAGGCCTGGGAGCCCCTGGGATGGAGGCAGGGAGACCGGGGGCTCTGAGGACTTAGGAGGGGATCTCAGTAAAGGGGAAGACGGGAGACCAGCTCAGGAGCAGGGCAGGAGGGCATGCATGGAAGGTCCCTAAGCAAGGGAGCTGCTGCTCTTGACTGTGTACCGGGAGGATGGAGTGGCCTCGGGAGCGGGGGCCCAGTCCCCCTGGGCAGTCGGGCCAGGGTCTGGGTGTGGTGGGAGCTGGGCTGGCTCTGGACCCTGCAGGGCTGCCTCAGCCTCACACTGCCTGACAGCCCCTGCCCCACGTCGTGTGCTGACTCCTGTCTGCGGCCCCTGCTCACCCACCGGCTTGGTCTGGCAGGAGCAGATGGCCTTCATTTTGGAATCTTTTGTTCAAAGCCCGTGCTTTGGGTTGGAGTGGTGGTGCACACGCTGGCTTGTGTCGCTTGTGAGGCTGCAGGAGTTTTGCTTTAGGGAGGCAGGAGCCAAACCCAGTGCCTGCTTCCAGGCTGCGCCGTGCCGGGCGAGTCTTCGGCATCCTCTCCCTGCCCACTGCTTTAAGAAACTGTTAGTTCTGTTGGAAATGTCACCAGTGGGCGTGAATTCCCATCTTCAGATAATTTCACCAGGCGGTGTTTGGATGAGGAGTTTATTCAGGCCGTGGGGGTCTGCGCACACCCTTGGGTCCCTCCCACCACAGCCGAGGCTGGCTCTGACCTGGAGTCACTCGCCCACCCCGTCTCCGTAGGCATCAGAGGTTAGGGTTCTGAGTGCAGGACCTGGTTTCCATGGCAAATTTCTCCCCATCAAGGCTGCTGCCAGCAGGGTTCAGCTCTCCAGAAGGGAAATGGCTGCAAATCTGCAGGAGGAGGGAGTCTTCGTTATCTTTGCTTAAAAATTGGGCAGGCAGCACACCGCTTCCTCCACACTCGCCAGCAGTAGGGGACGGGAGCGCTGGCTGTCCTCCGATCAAAGGGGGCAGGCACGCAGGACTAGCCGATGACAGCATCGCTAATGGTCCCTGTTCCACAGCCTCCTGCGGAGGGCTCAGCTGCCTGCGCTCCCGACCCGATTGCGAGCCGAGCACATTTAACTCGTGCGGCTGCCTGCGCTCCCCGACCTGATTGCCAGCCGAGCACACTTAACTCGTGCGGCTCCCTGCGCTCCCCGACCTGATTGCGAACTAAGCAGACTTAACCCATGCATGAGCCAAACCCTCCCGGCACCAGAGCCCTGCTAGGGCCCCAGTGTCCTGTGGCCTCTGCTGGTGGGGGGCACGGGCTGAGACTTCCATGAGCCAAACGTTCCGGGCTCCAGAGCCTAGCCCAGGTCCCCGAGGCCCAGGAAGGGACCCAATGTCCTGCAGCCTCTGCTGATGGAGGGCACAGGCTGAGACTTAGGTCGCAGTAACAGAAGCGTGTATCCCCCCTGGCCATCAACCTGTGTGTGAGACATTTTAACCCCCTTGCTCTCCAAAGCTAGTCCCTTCATTAAGGGCGCCATTTAGGATGCCCTGGGCCATCTCGGTCACCAGGGGCCAGGCCGTCACCGTCTGTCCTCATGAGGTTCAGTGGGTGCTGTGTGTCTGTGGGCACAGGTGATGAATTAAATGTAAGCATCGAGGCATCGGAGCCTCCACAGCCTGCAGGTATTGAGACCACGCTCTGCACAGAGACCCAGACTCCCACCAGGGCCTCACACCCTCCTGCCTCTCCGGGACCCCTGCACGTGGCTCACTCCTGCCACCGGTGCATTGGCCTGGTGCCCAGCTGGCCTTCTGCAGAGCTTGATGCGGCCAGAGTAGCTTCTCGACTTCTCTGCTGCTTCCTGCCCGCAGCCATCCAGGGCGTCAGAGCGGCTCTCAGGCTAGCACCTCCTTGGGCCCAGGTCGAGGCCCCTGGGGGCTGGGCTCGTGTGAATGCTAACGTTGGCCATTAGCATCCCTCACTGCTCTGGACAAAGGGAGCCGTGGGCCAGCCTGTCATCCCAGCACTGGGAGGCTGAGGTGGGCGGATCACTGGAGGTCAGCAGTTCAAGACCAACCTGATGAACATGACAAAACCCCGTCTCTACCAAGTGTGGTGGCAGTCACCTGTAGTCCCAGCCACTCGGGACGCTGAGGCAGGAGAATCGCTTGAACCTGGGAGGTGGAGGTTGCAGTGAGCCGAGATTGTGCCACTGCACTCCAGCCTAGGCAACAGAGGAAGACTTCATCTTGGAAAAAACAAAAAAGAGGCGTGCTCTTTCTCCAGCTGCAGTCGCTGTCTCTTCAGACACTGTTGTGCTCTTAGGAGATCTGTCCTTGTTCTTCTATTTAAACCATCCTGTGCCTCTTAACACAGTAAATGGTGAGGGGTTTCCACTCGGCTCGAGTAACGCGGGAGGAGGGCTGTGGGTCCGGGCATGGTGGGGCTGCTTCCTGGTTGTTGATGAGCAGAAATTCAGGCCAGTTTGACAGGGGGCAGGTGAGGGAGGCTGCTGGGTGTCCACGGCCCTGTGTCCCTGGCATCTCGTCAGAAGCTGACAGCCGCAGCTCTGCTGCTGGGCACCTGCCCTGCACACCCTCCCCTGTGATGGGCACAACTTTCCCGGAGAGGCTGCAGGAAAAACATCATTGCAAATAACTCGCACATGACTTTGCGTTTTTGGTCTTGTCATATAATAAAAGTCATTTGCGGGCTGAAAATACCCATCAGGGCTGGAGATGAGATGCCTCCAATCCGGCCTCTAATTGCAGGCGGGAAACTGCTTGCCTCTGTGAGTCTGCTCCTAACGGAAGTGACTGGCAGTATGTGAGATCCGCCCGGCTCCTGACCCAGCCCAGGTCCCTGATGGCCAGTGTGGTGACACTTCGTGGCCTGGAAGAGTGGGTGGGCCGCCACGGCCACCATTCCTGGAGTGAGGTCTCCTGGCTGGCCCTGAGAGACCTGAGAGCTGCGTCTCCTCTGCCCGCGGTGCCGGTCTTCCCTGATCTGACACTCCTGGTACTCTGTTGGTCTCTTGTGTGTCTCAATAAAAATGTCATTATTTGAAATCATCGACTCTGCTGGTGTAAGATACCACATTCCATCGTCTATTGTCCCCTAAAACGATCCATTACAGATAAAGCCGCTGCAGCTCAGTAAGGCTGCTTCCTGGGAACAAGCCACCCTGGTCCATGGCAGATGCTATCTCTCCAGCAAGCATTAGTATCTGTCACATAAAGGGGCCCTTGTGCTGGGGACAAATGAGAGAGGCAGCCTCTCCCCAGGGCCAGGCTCCTTGAAGGAGGATTTTTCCAGTAGAAATAGGCAGGTTGGGTTATGCCTGTAATTCCAGAGCTTTGGGTGGCTGAGGCCAGAGGATTGCTGGAGGCAGCCACTGGAGTTCGAGACCAGCCCGGGCAACATTGCGAGACCCCATTGCTACAAAGAAAGAAAAAAATGAGCTGGGCATGGTGGCGCGCGCCTGTCATCTCCGCTTTGCAGGAGGCTGAGGAATTGCTTAAGCCTGGGAATTTGAGGCTGCAGTGACTGTGATGGTGCCACTGCAGCAAAGACCCTGTCTCTTAAAAAAAAAAAAGAGGAAGGAAGAAGTAGGGTAGCTTGCCATCAGACATGGGAGTTCTGTGGTTGCCTCTGGAGGAGCCGTGCAGCTGAGGCCTGGCTCCATTTCTGCAGCGCTGGCCGTCAGGGGGAGTAGGGCTGGAGCCTTCTCCGTGGGGCCTGCAGCAGCTCTGGGGCTCCTGTTTCTCCTGTGAGTCTGGAAAAGGGTCTCCCTCCTCCTCTTCCCGCCCTCCGTCCCATCCCTGTGATCTCCCTTCCAGCAGGCTAGGGTCGGGACAGCTCCTCTCCTCTCTCAGCAGGGATACAGGACCTCAGTGTTCCTGGCAGTTCCCAGGTTGTGTGTTCTGCTGTGGATCCAGGTGTTTTTCCTAACGTCTGTCTCACCTGACTCACCTGTGGGGCGGCCTCCCGTCCTGGGCGACCCCCCGTCCTGGGCGACCCTGTCTTCCTGGGGTGGATGTCAGTAGCATGCCTTTCCTGCTGCTCGCATCTGCGTGGTGAGCTCCGGTGCTTGCGCTTCCTCCCCCTCCCCACATCGTGCCCGTCCCTGTGCGCTCTTGCAGGGGTGTGCAGGGGTTTTACCCAGACCAGAGCCTGTGAGTCCAGCAGGCAGGTGCACTACCAGGTCCGTGTGTGACCTTGTCTGTGTGACCTGCTCCTCCACCTCAGATGAGGGACACATTCACCCTAGTGGGTTTAGAGTGTGCTGTGAATGTTTTTTTCTCCTGTAGAGGAAACCTTTTTTTTTTTTAATTAAAATTTCTGCCACCTTGCTGGGCTGTTTAATTCCATAGTTTTACCAGTTTGTTTGTTTGCTTAGATTTCCTAAGTAGAAACATATGTTATACTTAAACTTTAAACTTTTTTTTTTTTAGAGGCAGGGTCTCCCTCTGTTGCCCAGGCTGGAGTGGGGTGCTGCGGTCATGGCCCATTGCAGCCTCAACTGCCTGGACTCAAGTGACCCTCCTGCCTTAGACTCTCGAGGAGCTGAGAACACAGGCACGCGCCGCCACGCCTTGCTTAGACGTTTGTAGTATGATTTTAAGAAGTCTGTCTCATCACTTTTGCTTGTTAAACCTTTTGTCTTTTTCTTGATGTATCACGTTGGCCAGTGTCTCCAGGGCAGCATGATGCATGCCATATGATGGGCAGGTTGTGTCCTTTCCTGCCTTGCCATGCAGGTGACAGTGGGGGAGTCCGTGCCAGTCATAGTTTCCTGAGAATTTTTATACTGAATACTTTGGAATTTTCAATAGATTTCAATTTTGGAATATCTTTGCACCCTTGGGGATAAACTTTTCTTGGTCTTGCAATACCTTACTGTGCTTGACTCATACTGTGTTTAGAATTTTCACATTCATGTGGTACTGGCTTATCATTTTCCTGTGTGTTCTTTGTTGGTGATAGAGTTTCCCATTCATTCATTTATTCATCCATTTGGAGAGTATGCCAGATTCAGAAAACAAGCTTGGTAACATGGCATCTTCTTTACTGCTTGCCAGCCACGTGTATACATGGGCACTGTCTGTTTAGATGAAGGTCACTGGGTAGGATTAAGTAAAACCAGCTGGGCCTTGTGCCTTTTCCAGAGAGGACATCTGTGACCTGGTCCCTTCAGGGTTTCTGGTGGGGCCCCTATGGACCTGGCAGACACTCTGGATTCCACAACACTGAAGACACTCTGAAGAGCCAAGTGCGTCTGTGACCCTGAGCCCAGCAACTTAGGCAGGGACTGGGACCCATCCTTGTGTCCTCAGTGCTGGAGGTTTCTGTGACCAGCTTTGTTGAGGCGTGATTTCCATGGTGCACACAGAAGGCGCCTGGGGAACTCGGACACTTCGGTGGGTGGAGTGGACACGGCGCAGCCCAGTGGCCATCGCACAGGCCCATGCTTCCCCGGCCCGGACACTGTGCCGCGCTGGGGGACAGAGCCCAGGAGCCGCCCTGGCTTGGCTCATCTTCAGCTGGCTCCTGGCCCACATGGCAGCTGGGGGGCTTGCGTGGGTGTGGGGCCAGGGCAGCAGCTCTCTGCTGGGTCTCGTGGGAAGCCCACTCTGCAGCCGACTCACTCTTATCCTGGCCTTTGCCAGCCACAGGGCAGTGCGCCAGAGCCGTCTTGCTGGGTTGCAGGCCCGGGCTGCCATAGGGCTTTGTTGTGAGGGTTGTGGTCACTCGGGGCTCTGGGGGTGCCGCTGGCATTTGGATCTGCTGTGGCCCTCCTGGGCTTGTGTGGTGGCTTGCTCTGCCAGGTGGCCTGTGTCCAACCTGACACCTGGTCTCGGGCACTTCCAGCATGGCGTGCGCGGGCTCTGCCTCCCTGGTTCTGTGTCTGTGATGATAGCACATTAAATGGCGAGGGCCCGTCTGCCCAGGCCTGTGCAGACACTGTGAAATTAACTTCTTCACCCTCCAGCACGCGTTGGGCTGCACCGACATCTCTGAAGGGCTCCAGTCGGACCCCCATTCTTGGCACACGTTCCTCAGTGGTGGGGGTGGAGGGCAGGGAGGAGAGCGTTTTCATCCCTGGCACCTGGTTGCCGAGAGCCTCCGCTGGCGGGAGCTGGAATGGATTCCAGGTTTCACTGTCACCCGGCAGAAAGCGGCACGGACCTTAAAAACAAAAAAAACCTTACACCGTGATGTCCAGTCTCTGGGTTTGGAGCCATCCATAGGGACTGAGCATGATGGTGCCAGGCAGCCACTGTCAGGGGCTGAGGGGCCACAGAGCCCTGGCTTGGGAGCCTCAAAGGAGCCCATTCCCTTTGCAGCAGGATGGAGAGGGCGCCAGGAGTGACCTGGTCACTGTGGCGGTGCTGCCCAGGTAGGGAGCCTGGGGCAGCCAGCCGCTGTGGTGGGGACATGTGGTGGGTGCCAGCATCGTGCCCCTCAGCCTGAGACTTTGCCCCGATCTCGGGCTTTCTGCCTGGCCTGAGAGGCAGTGGCCCCGCTGGCATTACCTGCCCTTGGCTGGAAGAGGCAGAGGCTGCGAGGAGGCAGGATATTAGACCCCCACCCCCTCTGAGATCAGGTGAGGCCGTGCTTTGGCTGTGACAGGCAGGGTCCCTGGGGGTGCTGGGGCATTGACCAGGCAGGCAGTGCCCACGGGTGAAGCAGGCAGCCCCACTGCGCAGTGTCTCCCAGCCCAGGAGGGGCCACAGTGCCTGCTTCACAGAGCCCAGCGGGGTCCAAGCTTTTATGGAGCCACACATGGGCCTGCCTCAGGCTGGGGCCCTGTGGAATGGCACCCAGGGGTGGCCCAGGCCTCACGTCACCGTTGTCGTAGCTGAGGGCTCCTGGGCAGGTCCTGGCTGCCCAGGCTGGCCTGTGTTCCCTTTCCTGACACACTCACTTAATTTTTAACTCAAAGGCATTTGCTTATTTATTTTCATTGTTCTTGATAATAATTCTAAGCCATTAGAGGGGAAAATTATATTCAAAAATGCTGTTTCACACTTTATTTGTTTGATGATTTAGAGCGATAGAAAATAGCACATTTGCTGGCTTTTATAGTCTGATAATTATTCACATCCATCAAGCCATTCCGGGGGAATAAACAAAACACCAAGAAAATTACACTATTAATAGCATCCTCTGCAGCGGACAGGAAGACTCTCCCGGGCCGGCGTGGCGGCGAGATGACAGTGGCCCGTTCCCTGGCTGGAGGTGAGCGCCTGCCTGCAGAGAACGCCTTTGCTTTGATTCCCTGGCTCTGGCTCAGGAGCTGCCCGCCATCCATCCCTCCTCGGTGGGCCCGAGGGCATCTGCTGGGGCCCATGGCAAAGCTTTGCCCGCCCGTCTCCGAGGACCCTGGGGAATTGCACAGGCAGAAGTGAGGCCGTCAGGGCCTCTGGCATCCCCCGGACAGCTCTGCCACCAGCCCGGACTCAGGCCTGGCCTCAGCATCGCTGGCTGAGCCTGGTGGGGCGTCCCCACCCTCTGACCTTGGCACGGAAGCAAGAGCACGCGGCTCGGCGCTGCCCACTCGGGCCCAGTCCTCGGCACAGTCCTGACCTCCCGGGTCACCAGCATCCTTGGACACTGGTCAGACTCGTGTGTTGGACCGCAGGGCTCAGCCTCCGTTGCTCCCCATGTCTGGGTCCCAGCTCCTCGAGAGGTGGCCTGGCCCCCACTCTTGCCCTGTGGGTGGCTTTGAGGCTTTTAGCTTTGCCTTTCTTGGGTGGCAGTAAGTGTAAGGTTGGTGACATTCACTACTCAAAACACCTCAAAGTGTAAAAAACAAACCTGGAAGACAGAGGGTCCGGGGGCTGCCCACCCACTGCCCCCACGCTGGACGTCCTTCTTCTGGAACTTAGGTCCTCGTTGGCGAGTCACTGTGCCCCTCACGCGTGTCTCCCCACGGGCCTAGGAGCTGGTGCACTGCTGGGACGTCATTCATTCCCTAACCATCGTGTGACCTCACACGTCCCGTGTCCCCAGCTCCAGGGGCTGAGTCCTGGCCCTTGTCTCTCCATTTTATTTTCTCACCCACCCCGCTTTGGCTTGCACATGACTGGCTTTGCGAAAGGTGTGCGGTGTCTGGGTTTGTTTCTCGGCCTCCTGGCACCCACGTATGGCTCTCACAGAGCCTGCGGGGCCCTCTGTGGCCGGGCGCTAGGAGTGGTTGCCAGGTAGATGGCTTCAGAGCCCGGGCTAGAGACGCAGAGCCGAGTTGGTATGACTTCATGGGTTAGCGTCTTCCAGAAGGACTTGTGTAGAGCATTCCAGAACAGAGAGAGTGGGTGCGGGGGTCAGACAGGCTGGGCTCTGAGGGCAGGGAGAGGGAGACCCCTTGGGGTGCTGTGGACGGATGAACAGAGGAGGGGCGATGCCTGGGGCCTCGGTCCTGAGTCCTCAGAAGGGCCCCTCGTAATTGTATTCACCCCAATTTAGAACCAGATTCCTACAGGCAAGGCCAGGGGCCTGCGGCGGGGGCACCTGAGGGACGTGTACAGGCCACCCAGCCTCCATCCTGAAGGCTCGCCTGGCAGCCTCCTCAACTTCGCTGCCTTCAGCCCCTGCCCAGATGCCCCCCAGGGCGTCTGCCCTGTGCTGGAAGAGCTGAGCTTGCTGGAAGCATCCTTGTTGCACTGAGCTGCGTCTCCCCGCCCCCTTAACATTTCCGACTCTGTCCTCAGAAGCCCCGGGGACTGTTCTGCCTCCCACAGCCCCACCAGGTTCCAGGCCTCGCTCTTCCTAGTTCCTTTGTCTTGACCTCTCCAGATTGCTCCTGCAATCCCTGTGAGCTGGGCTGCAGACCCTCCGCACCCTGGCTTAGGGAGAGCTGATGGCTGCAGAGAGCAGGCCACACAGCCCCAGTCCTGGGGACATGCTCTGAAGATGCCAGAAGGGAGGGACACGTGCTCTGACCCAGCCTCCAGGGCTCTAGAGGGTGAGAGGTGGCCAGCCCTTGTGGGACAGAGAGGCTGGTGTGGGGGCCTTTGTGTCAGCAGGAGGTGGTGCTTGTTGGGGAGGGAGGGGTGCCAGGGGGTTGTGGGCAGGGCCTGTGCGGGACATGGCGCCGGCAGCATCTCAGAGCTGGACAGAGGCAGGCGGCTGGCGGCAGGCCCACCTGGGGACCAGTGGCGCCCGCACAGGAGCCGGAGGGCCTGGGCAGCCGTTGGTCCGGAAAGTGCAAGAGCCGTGTGCCACTCAGGCAAACAGGGTTGCGGTGTCTGGAAGGAGACCTCCTGGGGTCGCAGGCAGGCAAAGCTGATGGATTTTGGTCGTGACGTTTGACCTTGTGATGGGGACCGAGCTCCCAGGGAGTGAGACAAAGTGCCTCCCCGCGCTGGCGGCCAGTAAAGCTGGCTTGGGTTTATAGCCCCAAGAAATTGCTTGCTAATAGCCAGACAGATGCTCCCCCTGCCTGGAGCTTTAGTGAACAAACATTTCCACATTTCCAACCCAAATAGCCACTTTTTCTTTCTTTTTTTTCCTCCAGAGCCAAGGCCAAGTGTCAGGGATGCCCCAGCATGGCCCCGAGCTGGGACCGAGGAAGGGCCGTGCGCTCTGTGCTCTCGGGGAGCCCTGGGCCGAGCGCCCTGCTGAGACACCGTCTAGGGGCCTGGAGGCTCCCTGAGTCTCTTCTCCTGTGGCAGCTGTAGGTCTCTGTGGTGTGTCTGCTTCAACCTGCCAGCTCTGTGGCCTGCCCACCAGTGCCGTCACCACCCTGTCCTTTGAACTAGGTTTCCCAGGCACCCAGAGCGCCTTGGTGTAGGAAGCAGCCCGCGGCCACCTTCTAGCCCCCATCCTGGGGTTGCCTCCCCATGTGGAACCAGGGTGTGCTTTCAGCCCTGCATGGACGAAGCGTGGCCCCTCCAGCTGGCACCCAGCTCTGTGTCCTTAAAGCCCTGTCTGGCGCTTTGTCTTGGAGACTGAGGTTTTTCTTCTGCCTGCGTCCCTGGGGGTGGCTGGGAGGCAGGTCTGCCGGCATCAGGTCTTCTGTTCCCCGAGGCCGTCACAGGGTTGCTCTGGGAGGTGGGAGGTGCTGCCGGGTGCTGGCAGCGGCGCAGTCCAGAAGTCTCCGTGGCTGTCTGGCCTCCTATCCAAGAGTCCTTCGTGGTCTCTCCGGGGGCCACTCCTCTGAACGCTGGGCCGGCGTCCCGCAGTCTGTGCTTTCTGATAACGCCGGAGCCACGTTCCAACGTATTAAACTTTTAACATTTGCCAGATTCAATTAATCTTATCTTTACAACTCCCAATTACAGGCAGTAATTAAGTGGAGCAGCATTGTAGGCTGGGGATGCGGCATTAATCATTGCAGCCTTGGAGCCATAAATTAGTTCCTTCCCGTCCCAGCCGCTTCCCAGAAGGAGCGGAGTGCTTCATTCCCTGTGTGGAGGGGCCTTTCATCCCACAAAGGTGCTTTGGATTGGGATGAACTTTTCTCATCTTTATGTAAATGATGAAAGGCCATTTAAAAAAGAGGAACACACCTCTGTCCAGACAATGGAAGACAATCTGAGGACGACAGAGTTGAAGGTGCTGGGGTCGCCTCTGCTGGGGACCCTGGGAGGATGTCCGGAAATTAATTATTTGTGTTCTATTAGATTAGAGGCTTCATGATGTTTGCCTGGTATCCAGCCCCTGTCCCCTCTTTATTTTTAATTTTTTTTGAGACAGAGTCTCTCTCTGTCGCCCAGGCTGGAGTGCAGTGGCACGATCTTGGTTCACTGCAGCCTCTGCCTCCCATGTTCAAGTGATTCTCCTGCCTCAGCCTCCCGAGTAGTTGGGATTACAGGCAGCTGCCACCATACCTGGCTAGTTTCTGTATTTTTGGTAGAGGAGGGATTTCACCATGTTGGCCAGGCTGGTCTTGAACTCCTGACCTCAGGTGCTCTGCCCACCTTGGGCTGCCAAAGTGCCGGGATTATAGGTGTGAGACACCCACCATGACTGACATCTTTATTTCATTAAAAAGCAGGCCGTGCATGGTGGCTCACACCTGTAATCCCAGCACTTTGGGAAGCCAAGGCAAGTGGATCATGAGGTCAAGAGATCGAGACCAGCCTGGCCAACATAGTGAAACCCCTTCTCTAACTAAAAATACAAAAATTAGCCGGAGTGTGGTGGCGGGCGCCTGTAATCCCAGCTACTCCGGAGGCTGAGGCAGGAGAATTGCTTGAACCCAGGAGGTAGAGGTTGCAGTGAGCCGAGATCCCACCACTGCACTTTAGCCTGGAGACAGAGCGAGACTCCATCACACACAAAAGAACCAAAGTCGCCTTTCATTTGGAAGGGGCTGCAGCGGAGCCGGGGCCGTCTCCCTCTGTCAGCTTTTCCTTGTCTTGCTTCTGCCCTGGGAGGGTCTGTGGGAGAGACCACGTCACGTGTCCTCTCATCTGTGTGACAGTTGTAGAATGGGAGCTGTTGGCCTGTCAAGCAGGGTTGGGGATGGGGCTTGATGACCCTCAGCTGGCCCTCAGCTGTGCGTCCTCAAGTCCCCAAGGCCCTGTCCTAGTGGCCTTTGCTTGGAAATTGAGGTTTTCATTTTGCCGGAGGCCTTGAGAGTGGGCTGGGTGGTGTCCCCACTGGCATCCGGGCTTCTCACTGTCCCCCCGTGGCTGTGGGTCCTGGGGCCCACCTGCCCTGATGGGAAGAGAGTCCCAGTGTCTGGGGTCGCCAGCTTCCTTGTGTGGCATGAGCAGGATATCACCCCCACTTTGCTTCCTGTGTTTGCAAACTTTCGTCTTAGCATTTTCTTATTCACAACGGAGCCTCGGTGATCTTTCAAATGTAAACTGTGTAAAAATAAAACAAAGTCGGTGACAAAGGTAGCTTTTCTCATTCCCGAAGCTGCTTTTCCCTGTTGGCTCCCCATACCAGGAAGTGGGTGACGTGGGCCTGGAGACCTGGCTGGCAGCTCCTGGGCGCCTCGCCACCCGCAGTTCCAGTCCAGGGCTTTCTTTTATTTTTTGCCTTTTCAGCCTCCTCAGGGTGGAGTGCTGCTTAACCAGGAGCGTCTCCACTCCTGGCTTTCTGAGTGTGTCTCAAGCCTCTGAGCGATGATCCTTACTCCCCGCTCATCCACCCGGCCTCCTGACTTCCTTATGGATTCCGTCCTGAGAGCCCCTGTCCCTGGCCATCCCCTCCCCACACCCCTGACCACGACTGCACTTCGCTTCTGCCCTGGGCACTGTCTGTGTCCCCCCAGGTCCAGCCCCATGCATGGCCGCCACCGACCTTGCCTCTGATGTGCCTCCCTTCTCTCGCAGGTACGCCATCCCCCCAGAGCACGGCAAGCGCCTGGAGCGGCTGGCCATCGGTAGGTGACTGCCCCTCGGGCCCCGGGAGCCTGGGACTGGGTGGGAGGGGCCTGTGGGCGGGGAGGAACAGCTGGCATCCCCTGGGCTCTGCTGTGGTTTGGGTTTGGGTCTGGGGGAGTGGTGACACACTTTGAGCCATTACTGTGTGAGTTTTCCATTTCCTTTCACCCTTGTGGTCAGACCCATGCCCTTCTGCCACAAGATTCGTCCCTCATTAAATCCACACACAATGCCCTGACACTCCTGTTTTCCAGTTCTCTTGGTGCAAACTTCTCGGACCTGGCCAAAGGCGGCTGGGGCCCAGGGAGGGCAGCCTGTGTTCATTTTCCTCCCATTGCCCGCCCCACACCAGGCCCTTGCTAATTCTGAGAACACCTGGGAAAGGACGCAGTGCAGCCCGCAGTCTGCTCACCTGCTCAGGAGCCGGCGTAGTGGCTGCACGGTGTTTGCGCTTGTTCTGCTGGGACCTGTCCTGCGTGCCCTCGGCAAATGTCCTCACCGGTGCTGCCACCAGCCTGCGTTCACATGCTCCCTGGGGACTCTTGGGAAACAAGGGCTTTGTTATAGAGGCTCCTGGCACGTGCCTGAGGGAGGGCTGGATCCTCAGGTCATGGGATACTTGGAAACAAGCCAGACATCTGGAGATACCGGGCTGGGGCCACCCTGAGCGCCCCCAACCACCCAGCCCTGAGGCACCTGAGCAGGTGCAGTGGGCAGGGTCCCCGAGTCGGCCCGCTGGCACAGCGCAGCAGGAATGTAGACTTCATGGCGCCTCACTACTCCCGAGTGCCTAGACAGTTAAGACACAACTGGCTGACAGTTTCTGCCTCCCTCGGGGCTGGCGGGTGGACAGCTTGCGGCGTGTGAGGGGTGAGAGCCTGAGCACCGTGCCCTTGGGGAGCAGCGTCAGGCCACGGTTTTTCTAGGAGCCCTTGCCCAGCCTCGGGCTCAAGCTCCTGGGACTGCCTGGCTGCTGTCCTTGGTGTCTTCCAAACCTTTGAGCCAGAGAACGCCCACCACGTGCTTTCTTCCTCCTTCCCATGGGCTTTTGGCTTTGGAGATGGGAACTGTGAGTCTTTCTGGGAGAATAAGGCTCTGTTGTTCCAGAGACTGCACCAGGAGCCACGTGGCTGTGCAGGAAACATTGCCCGAGCGCTGTGGCTTTGGTGGCTGGGACAGAGGGGAAGGCGAGTCCGTGGGCCGTGAGCAGGGCCCTCTCCTGGCCTCTGGACCGACGGCTTTGCTCTTGGTATTTTTGAGTGTTTCTGTGGGAAACCTGGGTCCTGTTTTTATGCACAAATAAGCCCTGGTCGTAGGAGCATGCTTTTCATGGTAGAAATTTGCAATTACAAACAGGCCGTAGTAAAGGTCCAGCTTGCTTACATACCAAAGCTGTCAAAGAAAAGCCAGATTAAAGCCTTTCTCCTATTGTATTTTTTTAATACCGATTTCCAAAACAAATTTGAAGACATCAGCTAAAGAAACATTTCCCACATGGTGTTAGCTTCCTGCATCTCCTGTCACAAATGGTCACAGAATCAATGGCTGAAAACAACCACATTTATCGTCTTACAGTTCCAGAGGTCAGGAGTCTAAAATGTACGCGAAGAGGCTAAGACTCAGGTGCGGGCAGGGCTGGTTCCGTCTGCAGGCCCAGGGAGAATCCGCTTCCGCCTTTTCCAGCGTAGAGGCTATCCGCGTCCCTGGGCTTGGGGCCGCGTCACTCTGCCTCTGTCTCTGTGCTCTCCTCACTTTGCTCTGCTCTGACCGAATGTCCCTCCGCCTCCCTGTTACTAGGCCCCTGTGGACTCCCACCTCGAGAACCTTCACTCAGTCCCATGTCCACAGGCCCTTCCACCATGGAAGGTACCACACTAACTGGTCCCAGGAGCTAGCACCCGGACACCTTGGAGGTCTGTTATTCAGCCAGCCACACTTAGAAAGCCACAGAAGAAAGCCCTACTGAGCCATCAGCTCAGGTGCTCTCTGGTACCCGGATCAAGAGGGCCACCCCATCCTTGCCAGCCACTTCTCCCCCTCCCTGTTAAACGGAGACTGCAGTTAACCACTGTCCATCCCTTCTCACCCAATGTCCCAACTGTTTTGTCTTGCATTAGAAAAGCAGGGGTTGACTAGAGCCCTCTGGAGAGGCCGAAGGCAGAGTCTGGCAGTGCCACTGCTGCCCCCCACACTGCCACATCCTCTTTCCCTAGAATGTGACTGGTTCTTCTCTGAGGCCAGGCAGGGACCTGGAGGGCCGGTTCTCTTTCTTGGTGTGCAGAGGGCCCAGTGCCTGGGCTGGGTGAGGGGAGCCAGTGAAGATCTCGGTGTGCAGAGGGCCCAGTGCCTGGGCTGGGCAAGGGGAGGGGAGCCGGTAAAAATCTCGGTGTGCAGAGGGCCCAGTGCCTGGGCTGGGCGACGGGGGCCAGTGAGGATCTCGGTGTGCAGAGGGCCCAGTGCCTGGGCTGGGCGACGGGGGCCAGTGAGGATCTCAGTGTGCAGAGGGCCCAGTGCCTGGGCTGGGCGACGGGAGCCAGTGAGGATCTCGGTGTGCAGAGGGCCCAGTGCCTGGGCTGAGTGAGGGGAGGGGAGCCGGTAAAAATCTCAGTGTGCAGAGGGCCCAGTGCCTGGGCTGGGCGACGGGGGCCAGTGAGGATCTCGGTGTGCAGAGGGCTCAGTGCCTGGGCTGGGCGAGGGGAGCCAGTGAGGACTTCGTTCTTTGTGGGGCCTCCCTGCCCTTGGGTGCTTTCACAGGGGTTCTTAGGAAATACAGACTCTCCGGCCAGGTGCAGTGGCTCACACCTGGAATCCCAGTGCTTTGAGAGGCTGACATCAGAGGATCGCTTGAGCCCGGGAGTTCAAGACCAGCCTGGGTAATACAGTGAGACTCTCTCTGTAAAAATTAGCCAGGCTTGGTGGTGTGCATCTGTAGTCTCAGCTACTCAGGAGGCTGAGGCAGGAGGACAGCTTGAGCCCAGGACGCCGAGGCTACAGTGACCTGTGATTGAGCCACTGCACTCCAGCCTGGGTGACAAGTGAGACACTGGTCACCCTCAGCAGGGCGGAGCACCTCCTAGAATTCTAGGAGCCAGCCTGGCTGTGAACCCAGAGGAGGGTCAGGAAGGGTAGTGGGATGTGTCAGATGGCTGCGGCTGCGTGGAGGTGCCTGGAGTCCCGCATGGCCTCTGGCTCAGGGTCCTGCCTTCCCCTCTGGATGGCAGCTGTGGGAGAATGGGGCGGTGCTGGGGTAGAGACCGCACCCCGCTGTGTTCCTCGGTGCCCCTCCCGGACTCTTGTGGGGAGCGTCATGCTCCATCTTTGGGACGGTGGAACGGTGTATGATTAATATGGAAAATGAATAGCTGTGCTCCACAGGGGCTCTCCGGGAGAGTTGTGGGGCCTATGGAGAGAGCATTAATGTGCTAGAGCCTTATTGGTGCTAATCACTTAAAATGTGCGCCTTTGTTAGAGCTTTAATGAGAGCCACTTAAACTGTGCATTAAAAAGAGGAACTGCAGAGAGGCCGGCGGGCCGGGTGGCAGGCAGTCATAATTCTAATTGAAATACTTTTAGCGCAGAAAAAAGTTGCCGGATTTGGCAAACCCCTGTTCTTTGCAGAACCTCACCTTGACGTCTGTGCACCCGGGTTCAGGCAGAGGTGGTGCGGCCCTGCTCTCCCACCTCTGCCTGTGCCGGGCCTCCGTGCACTGGTGGTCGCGCACACGCGTGTGCCTTTTTCCACCGGTGACCCACTGAGGGTATGTCCCGGCCTGGAGGCGCTTGAGGTCTGTGCAGGCTTCTCGAAGGGCCTTCATGACAGCCGAGGCTGCGGGTCAGTCCTGGCAGGGGGGGACGCCTGTGGGCTCCCTGTCTGCTGTAGGCGTGACATGCCCACACCTCCTGTCACCTGCAGGGCAGCACCTCTCTACTGCCACGGGGCAGGGACGCAGGCGCAGCCTGGGAAGAGCCGGCAGTCCTGGTGGGGAGCAGGCCTCAGGCTCTGCAGTCTGTCCTGCAGCCGGGCTTCACCCGGGGATCCTCCCAGGGTCCTTCTGCTCCTGGGCCGGCCTCCTCCCTCTTGTCACTCTCAGAGTGGGTGGTGGGGCAGGAAGTGCCTGAGAGGAGACGGTGAGTCCCCTCGCTCAACCGCCCTTCCTGGCTGGGGCCACCTGGCTCCCAGCATGCTGGCTCTGGGTGATAGGCTGCTTCAGGGAAGTCCCTTCGGCACAGGATCTTTGCTGCACATGGAGGGTCTGGCCTCAGCAGCTGCTTCCGGTACCTCAGCCCCAATGCACGTCTTCACCTTTGGCGTGGTAGCGTCCCTGACTGTGCGAGTCAGGAAGTTTGGTTTATTGATTTTCATTTTTATAGAGATGGGGTCTCGCGATGTTGGCCAGGCTGGTCTCCAACTCCTGGCCTCCAGAGATCCACCTGCCTCACCTTCCAAAGTGCTGGGATTCCCGGTGTGAACCACCCCGCCCGGCCTGCCTGTGAGGTTTGGGAAGGTGCCGAGCTGCTGGTCTGAGTGCCTGCTTCCAGGTGCTGTTTTAAGTCAGCTGTGGCACGCACTCCTGGCCACACAGCCCCACACATGTGCACTCAGCCCACCGTGTTGAGTGTGGCCTAACAGGGACAGGTCATGAGCTCTGACCATGGCCTGGGGTCGGCCCTGCTCTGCCACTTCCTGGCAGTGCTGGGGCGGAGGGTGAGTTGGTTGGTGGCCTGAGCCTCGACTTCCTCACCCTTGCAGTGGCAGTGAGGACAGCCGTGGTGCTGTGTGTGGGGCAGGTGCTCAGTCTCATTCATGGCCTTGATGGCAGGTGCCCACAGGGGAGGCAGCACCATTCATTCCCACCATCACTCCCCACCATCCCTGGCCTGGCTGGTTCTAGAACATCATCTCTGAGAGGAGGGCAGCCACACTGCCTTTTTCTCCAGGGTCGTGCTCTCTCGGTGAATGAGAGACCATGGGGGCTGTTGTACAGTGGATTTTGTCTGGGGGAGGTCAGAGGGGAGGTCTCTGCATAGCTGTGCCCTGTGAGGGACCCAGGTGTATGCTGTGGTGGGCACTTTGTCACATGAGTAACGTGGTCCTTCGCATGGTGAGGAGGCTCCGGGCTGCCCCCGCCACTTGGCAGAGACGAGTCCAGGCGTCCGCTCACGTGGTCACTGCACAGAGGCCAGAGGGCGTCACCACTGTCTGCCGCCAGCGAGTGTACAGCAGGGTACTGTGGGGTGGCTCCTGGGCCCCCTCCGCTTCTCCCTGAGCTGCGGACACTGGGCCCTGAGAACCAAGGGCAGGTCCGGCCATGCTCCCTGCTCCCACGTGCCTGCTCTCCGTGGTAGGAAAGGGCCTGCCCACCCGCCGGCCATGGCCCGGGAGACCCATGCCTGTTTTCTGCCCTAGGATTCTTCCCCGGGAGCTCTCAGGGCTGCGACGCCTTCCTGCGGCACAAGATGACCCTCATCTCGCCCATCATCCTGAAGAAGTACGGGATCCCTTTCAGCCGGGTGCGTACGGGTGGGGCCCGCAGGCCTGTGGGTGGAGCGGTGCTGGCCCTGGGCCCAGGTGGCCACACGCCCCAGGAGACAAGCTGCTTAACCCTGGAGAAGTTCCTAGAATAATGGCTAGCAAGCCAGAGGAGGGCCGAATTAGCAGTTAGCCTCCAGCTCTTCCACGCGGGAGAGAGGGTGGCAGAGCTTGAATCTGGTGAGGTGTTAGCCTTCCCTCCCAAACCAAACCAAACCAAAACCTGCTCCTGGTTGTGGCCATCAGATGCCCCTCTGCAGGGGCCGCCGGGGTGGAAGGGCAGCGCGACCCCTGCTGGCCTGGCCGAAAGCTGCCGAAGAAACAGAGGGCACACCCTCGCTCTCAGGCACCCCGCACGGCTGTGGTGAAATGACATATGGGGCGCTCCTGCACTGTGCAGACTGTGAACTCACTCAGGGTACTGCTTCAGGGGCTGCTGGCGGAGGCTGCGATGGAGGGGACCTGAAGCTGGGGGTGGAGGGGCGTCTGGCTTGCAGAGGGCAGGCGGGCAGGACCTCCCTGCACCTGGATTGATGGACAGCTGGGGTTTGGTGTCCCGGGAGCAGAGCAGGCTGCACTCTTGGCCCGGCAGCGGCACCCACGCGAGGCAGCTCCTTCCCTGTGGAGAAGCCTTCGTGCACAGGAGAGGCTAGGCCTGTGTCCTCAGCTCTGCCCGGGCAAGAGGCGCGTGCCTAGAACCTTCCAGGCAGGTCAGGCTGCAGCCCTGGGTGCTGGGCAGGAGTGGGGAGCAGCTAGGGAACCCAGCTCAAGAGGTGCTGCGGGAAGAGTGTTGTGCCGGCTTGCGAGCGTGATCTGTGGCGAGGCCCGAGTGTCAGCTAGCCGGAAGTTGCTTCTGACATTTCAATCAAACTGCCAAAGCGTCAGCTCGCACATCAGGGATCCACTCTTCCTGGTGGGGCCGCAACCAGGAGGCCGCCTCCCAGCCGCCGCGGGCGTTCATCACACAGCGCTGATCTCGCTCGGAGAAGTGCAGGCTTCCAGCCTCTCCTCTTCTCCCCCGACTTCTGGCTGGAACATCATTCATTACCAGCAAAATGAGACAGAACACGGCATTGCTCAGGGAAGTGAGAAGTACTGATTTTCCAGCTGGTTTGTCTAGAACCTTTTCCAAAGTGGTGCTTCCTGGAGGGGGTGCCCACTGAAGGTGTGTGCAGGCAGCGGGTGGCCTGGACTCTCAGGTCAGCATCTGTATCGCACTACAGTTAGTAAAGTCCCTGAACCTGACCCAGAGGCGGCTCACCCCTGGCCCCAGAGCAGCTGCTGGCACCATGCATGGCAGCAGGCGGGATCCAGGCAGGGTGGCCACTCCACCCCACCTTCCCCACCCCGGCCAGCTGCCTGGTGGGCCGGGTGCCGGTTTCTCCAGAGGCTGCCACGGTGAAGGCTCCTGTCCCACTGCAGCAAGCAGCCCCTCCGCCACCCGGCCTGGGGACCAGCCTCCAGCCCCTCAGACACCACGGGCTCGAGATGAGCATCCCTTTCAGAGAGCGGCGTGTGTGGGTCCCCTCATCTGAATTCCTGGCAGCCTTCAAACCAGTGACTCCCCACACTCCACTTACAAATCTTTGTAATAGTATTTACTTCTAGGAGAAAAAGCCAATCAATAGCAGAGCTTTTTAATAATTAAAAGTGTGTATTTCTGTAATCTGCCATTGACTGCCTCATTTATTCTGCAAGACCTCACAGAGGAAGTTGCGTTCCGGGCCTTTTCCGTGCCTGGCGTCTGGCGCTGCGTCTTGTCACTGCTGACGACTTTGCTGTGAAGCCTTCATCATGCCAGGGCCTTCTAATTGATTGTTGGATAATGCTGACAGCAGTGACACAGAGGACAGACACCGTGGGTGCAGAATGAAGCCGCCAGGACGCAGGTTTCCTCGCGGGGACACCATCTTCTTGTCCTGACCGAGAGCGTTTCCTGTTCCAGGCCTTGGTTCACAGGAGGGGTTGGTTCGGGGGAATGAGGTCCGGACATCCCTGAGAGCCTGGCTCTCCGCCGCCATCACCCGCGTTCGGGATTTGATCTTGGCATTCCGGGGGCCCAGCGGATCCCTGAAGGCTCTGAGTGTGATGATGTATGCCTGCAGGCCTGGTTCTCTGCCATGCTTGAATGGGCCTGTGGAAGAGACAGGGAGTGTCAGTTGGCCTTAGAGGAAGTGGTGGGGAGAAGGCTTTCCAAAGTCTGCTTAAATAGGATAAAGGAATCGGTAATGGCATTTTAATTTTTTTAATTTTATTTTTTTCCCTAGAGATGGGGTCTCACTATGTTGTCCAGGCTGGTCTCAGGCTCCTGGGCTTACACATTCCTCCTTCCTTGGCCTCCCAAAATGCTGGGATTACAGGTGTGAGCCACCGTGCCCGGCCCAGTAATTACATTTTTTGGAAAAGGCCCAAATCTTAATTTTCTTTGCCCCTCATTTCATGGAACTCTGAGCATAGTGGGGAGAAGCCGGCCTAGAGAACCCCACGCTCTGCACGGTGGGGGCCGGGGCCTCAGGGGCATGTGTGCTCCCCCCACCCCGATATTCTGCTGTATGCTCGTTCTGCTGCATATGGGTGTCACTTTAAATTCATGTGAATTTAAAAATATAACTTAATACACGCTGACTTCCCTTGATTGGTGCAATTAATTATTTGAAAAGAAAAATATCATCGTGTTCCTAAGGACTAGCGTGTTTCCAAGCTGCGTCGGCTCTGATTGATGTGTGACGCTGTGGCTGGCTTCTGCAAGCCTCGCCAGTTCTGATAGCCTGTTGATTACTTCAGCGTATTCAGCGATCTTTGCTCATCTTTCTGGAGGAAAAAGTAATAATCAGCAGGCCTGAGAACTCCTACAAATCAAAGGTAAGAAAAGAAATGCCCGCTGAATTCGGGGCAGGGGGCCTGAGCAGATGCTTTATGAAGGAAGTGCAGCAATGAAGGGCGCTGCTGGCACCCGGTGTCGGGAGAAGAGAGAGGCAGCCAGCCCGGAGATGCCACCAGCCCCGGGAGGGCCACGTCAGAACCCCGCCACCAAATGCCAGCGAGGTGAGGCACCGCACGGCGTTCACAGCTGGGGCAGGTGCAGGATGGGGCCGCTGCCGTGCTTGGCGCTATCTTGGAAACTGAAGCACATACCCTGTGTCCCAGCAATGGCGCTCTGCGTATTTACTCAGGAGAAATGAAAACATATGTCTACAGAAAGATTGGTATATCAGTGTTCTTAGTCGCGTTCTTCACAAGAGCCCCCAGCGGGAAATGGCCACACATCCATCAACAGGAGGATAAATAAATGACCATAGATCCGCGCATGAGATAGATAAATGACCACAGATCCACGCACGACCGAGTCCTGTTTAGGAACGAAAAAGAGTGGCCGCCTGTTGCACACAATGGTGGGAACACATCTCAAACGCACGCTGGTGGCAGATACCAGGCACGTGTCGCTGCCATACAACACGTTCATGTGACCCTCTAGGAGGGAGCGGGGTCTCTGGTGATTGAGAGTGTGTGCGTGGTCGGGTGGGGTGGCCTGGCGGAGGGCTGGGGGGAGGGGGTGCTGGGTGCCCAGCGAGGTCTATTACCCTCTGGAGCCATGGTTATACCCAGAACTCTGAGCAGCCTGTAATCCCTGTGTTTTGCTGGACTTTGAATAAAGACGAGGGGCCCGCTTCACTTCGAGGACACTCACTTCTAGTCCATGAGCCTCAGTTTCCATGTCTGTGGATTAGACCTACAGCCCCGCCTCTCAGAAACCCTTGGCCTGAGCCCTGGGGCATGGCAGGTGGGAGAGATCACTCCAAGTTTGTCATTGATCTTTCTGGACGGTCGTTTTTCAAAGGCTTTATTGACGGGCTTAGCGGTGAACAGACAGTAGGGGGTCAGTGTGGTCATCTCAAGTGTCCCCAGAGTGGGGAGAGTTCCCAGCTGCAGCCCCACCTTTTCTTCCAGGCCTTGAGGTAGTTGTTGGGAAACCTTGAGTCTGTGGTTCTTGTGGGCCCCACCCCAGGCAGGCGCACCTCGGTTCCTCGGTTTAGGGGGTCCTGGTTCAGAGACCTGCAGAGTCTAATGGGCTGAGCTTCAGAGTCGGACCTGGATCTGGACGTGTCGGCCCGCTCTCCAGGGTGCTGATCTGTGGTGTCGGGTCCCGCCCCCCGCATGCGGGTGTTTCTGGATCTCCATGACCTCGTGGAGCCCCCCTTGTTGGGATGCGATGGGAAGACGGCGTGGGATGGCGCTGTGTCTCGGGCCCTCTTCCCGGCGTGTTTTGCCCGTGCAGTGGTGGTTTCTTTCTCATGCGAGGGCAGCAGACTGTCCTGAGCGCACGCGGTGTCTTGTCCTTGGAGCACTCTAAAGCTGCCGCCAGCACCACCCACCTCGACCCCAGCCCCAGCTGCTTCAGGCCATGTCACAGTGACTGTGTGACTCAGCCACCTCCAAAACAGGAGGCCCCATCGCTCCCCGTGAAGGTCCAGCTGGAGGCACGCTCTCAGGCATCGCGTCCAGCCACGGCTCCATCTGCTGTTCTCCCACCAGGGTGATGCTGGCAGCCGCCTTGGGGCAGAGCAGGGGCTGCTGGGGCCTGGAGGGGCCCGGAGGAGCCGAGTGCAGGCCGCAGAGCTGTGGATGCGGCTGCTCACCGTGTCCTTCATGAGCCTCATGGAAATGGAGCCCCTGGAGTCCCAACCTTTGACTTTTTGCAACCCCATGGTCTCAGAAGCCAGGCTCCCTGGCACTCGCTAGGAAGTCCTCGAGCCCTGTCCCTGCCCCCTGCAGCTCTTCCAGTGGCCCTGCCCTCACCCGTCTCCTTTCCCTCCACAGATCACACAGGAGGCCGGGGAATTCATGATCACATTTCCCTATGGCTACCATGCCGGCTTCAATCACGGGTTCAACTGCGCCGAATCTACCAACTTTGCCACCCTGCGGTGGATTGATTATGGCAAAGTGGCCACTCAGGTAAGAGCTTGTGGCTGGGAACGGGGCCCAGCAGGGCGGGAGGCGGCTCCTCTCTGCCTCTGCAGCCACACCCCTGCGGCTTGTCCAGCAGCCCTTACGCTCAGCCCAGGGCCTGGACTCTTGACCAGTGTCTGTTCTAGGCTCCTCAGAGAGCTTTTGCCCAGAACACTGCTCACCTTGAAGACTGGAGAGGAGCTGGGCGGGTCGGGTGGATGAAGGTGGCCCAGGCCCCTCTCTGGCATGTTCCATACACCACCTACCCAGTGGCCTGTGTGGGCCTTCTGGGTGCGGCCCACTGCTCAGGTCTTGCGGTTGGGGTCTCTCCTCTGCTGGCACCATTGTTCCCCCTCCTGGCTGGCCCCTGGGTGTCTCCTGGCTGTCGTGGTCCTGAGGATGGGTTGTTCGCTGACGTCGCTCTCCTGGGGGCTGCTTGACCGGGCAGGAGTGCACTCAGGCATCTGCCCTCATCCCTCTGCACCTCCCCGTCAGTGGCAGCGCCCCCAGCTCCTCAGAGCCTGGCGCTTCCTGCTGGCGGGGTCCCTGGAGGTCACAGAGAGCTTAGCGTGCCTGTGGGAGACTCTCCGTGAGTGGCCTTCGCTTGGTTTTTTCTGGTGATTCTTGTTCCTGGTCTCTGAAGGCCGATCGTTGGCCAGCAATTGGTGTCTGAGCCAAGCGCTGCTCTCACCTTCTAATGCCATGTGCAGCTGTCTGCGTGGCTGCTGTTGACCACGTGGAGGGTGTGGGAGGCTACTGGATGGTTGGGAAGCCCATACGAGCCGCTGCTGGGCATAGGTGGGATGGGGTTGCCTTGGCTGGCCACTCGTTCTCCGTAGTCTCTGCCTTGGAGTCCCAATGACGGGGACATGGACAAGCCTTATGAACCCCAAGCCTCAGAAGGGGGAGTGTGGGACCCAGCAAGGAAGCAGCTAGGAGGCTGTCTGGGTGCCACAGGTCTATCCCTTTCCTGGCTGCATGTCTGGGGCTGGGGGCCAGGGAGTCACCTCCCAGGGCTGTCCCTGCAGTCCCCTGGGTGCCTTTCCTGGCTGCCCCCAAGGAAGACTGAGCTGTCCCATCAGGCCAGGTTCAGCCACGTGGCCCCAGGTCAGGCTGCTGTTTCTGGGCAGCATTGAAGAGCTCAGCTCCTCCCAACCCCTCTGTCTTTCCCGTGGAGACAGCCCCAGGCTCAGCCCTTCCCGGCATCTCCCTCTGGTTCAGGGGCCACGTGGCTGCTCATGACGTAGCAGACAGGGGCATCCCCTGGCAAGCCTGCCTGGCCAGAGTGAGAGCAGGTGCTTCCTCCCAGCGCCCCTCCCACTGTGGAGACTTCCAGTTCCTCCAGGCCAGGGTCAGCACAGACAGCGGACTCTTCTCAGATCCAGTCATGGGAGCAGGTGTGATAGGAGAGACCACAGGGCCAGATCCAGAGTCTTCTGACTCTCCCAGCATTTTCTAGATGTCAGACCTTGGCTGAGTGCGGTGGCTCATGCCTGTAATCCCAGCACTTTGGGAGGCCGGGGCAGGCGGATCACTTGAGGTCGGGAATTTGAGTCCAGCCTGGCCAGCATGGCAAAAGCCCGTGTCTACTAAAAATACAAAAATTAGCCAGGTGTGGTGGCACATGCCTGTAATCCCAGCTACAGGGGAGACTTAAGGCAGAATCTCTTGAACCCGGGAGGCAGAGGTTGCAGTGAGCTGAGATCGTACCATTGCATTCCAGCCTGGGCAACAAGAGCAAAAAAAAGAACAAATCTATAGATATAGACACACAGACATACCCACATCCAAATAGATGTGTATACGTGTGTCTGTATGTATATGTATATCTAAATTTTATATGTACATATGTATACATATATTTGTGTGTGTGTGTATATATATATGTATACATATGTACGTATATAAAATTAAGATGGTTTTTGGCCAGACACAGTGGCTTCACGCCTATAATCCCAGCACTTTGGGAGGCTGAGGCGGGAGGATTGCTTGAGCCCAGGGGGTCAAGGCTTCAGTGAGCTATGATTGCACCACTGCACTCCAGCCTGGGCAACAGAGTGAGGCCCTGTCTCAAATTAAAAAGATAAAATGAATGTCACCTGTTTCTTTTTACTTTTTTGTTTTCCCTTTTACAGAGAAAGGGTCATACAGTGTTGGCCAGGCGGTCTGGAACTCCTGGGCTCAGGTGATCCACCCACCTTAGCCTCCCAAAGTGCTGGGATTACAGGCGTGAGCCACCGCGGCACCCCAGCTCTTTTTGCTTTTGTCGCCTGGCTGCTGGGAAAATGGAAACAGCGTAGGCGTTCTGAGTGACATCGCTCCTGGCTGCGCTGGTCTGGACGAATGAGCTAAACTTTATTTTTCTGGCTGTTTCTCTGCCTTCAGTTCAGTTTAGAAGAAGCACAGGGCTCTCCAGCAGGAAAGACTTGAGAGGTGCCCCCGGGGCTCCGTCCCAAAAACCTCCGATGTCTCTAGTGAAGACTCTTGGCTTAGCTAAAGGAAGAGAGATCTGGAAGTCGGGATTTTGGCTTTTTGATCTAAGGGAGTAGCTCAGTATCTCAGGGCTGTGGTAGTGTTGAGAGGGTGTGTGTCTGTGTGTTTGTGCTCCTGAGGGGACGCTGCGGGTGTTGTGACCAGCCCAGCAGCAAATTGAGCTGTAAGCCCCAGGCCCCAGGCTTGTCCTGGAGGTGCTGTCACAGTGGAAACTGCGGCGGGGCGGTGGGGATTGCCCAGATATTAAAAGCAATTTGGGGTTCAGCCATGTGTTCACAAACAAGTGACATTTGGAAAGTACAGCCTTAGATGGGGCACCACGCTTACATTGTCAGGCGGTGCAGCGTGAAATTGCTGAACGAGCGGCGTGCAGCACGCGGAACATGTCTCGTTCCAGGCGGGCGCCCAGGGCCCGGACTCCTCCTGGAGCCCCCAGCCCCGCCGTCCCAGCCCCTGCTCAGGCGCCCCCTGGTGGAGTCAGGCTTGGTCTGGGCGGCGAGGGCCTCACTCAGGGAGTATCATTGGCCACAAGGCCTCTGTGGCCATCTGGTGGGGTGGGGACTCTCAGGCTTGTTGGCGGGCAGCTGGTTCCTGATGGTGGCAGGGTTTCTGCTCCATAAGCAGCCCAGGCTGGAGAGGCTGCTGGAGCATCTCGCCGCACAGATGACAGAGGAGCATTAAAGGGCAGGGAAACGGTCCAGGTCGGGGCGCGGGGGGTGGGGGGTGCTTAGACCTTGTCCAGGTCTTGTGTACAGCCTGACTTGAGGGAAGGGGCAGCCCAGAAACCCCCTTTCCTGGCGTCCCTCTGGCTAGCCCAGCTCCCCGTCCCGTTTGCACTTTGGGCCACTTTCTTTGTAGCACATCCTTCAGAAGAGAGCCGAGGAGGAGGCCTTCCTCCCCCTCGACTTGCTTAGAGGCGTTTTTGCTTGCTGGTTTGTTCACCTTCTCTGACGCCCAGCGACCCCCGCCTCCCTGACCAGTTGTCCCCTTTTCTGTCATTTTGTGCTCAGGAGCTGACAGATGAGAAGCCACCCCCCATCCCCACCCCGACTGGGCCCTGTGCATTTTGGGTGTCTGTGTTCACGGGTTGGCGAGCTGGGGCTCAGATCTGCAGGCAACTTTATGCTTTCTGCAAACTGAGCGGGAGGTTTATATCTTCAAAGGGTCGTGGTGGGAGGGCAGTTAAAAGGGTGTGTGACCTGTGACAGCCAGACCAAACTGAGCCTCATTCCATAAACGAGCATCCCGTGTACACAGCCACGCCCAGGTGTGGAGGGGGCGTCTGCATCCCCTGAGCCCTGCAGAGGTGAGTCATTTGCACAGAGACCACCTGGCCCAAAAAGCCAAGAACCATGTGCTGTGTGGCCCTTGCAGACGAAGCCGTCACCCTCGGTCTGCAGAACCCGGGGTGGCACATGGGCACTGGCGTCTCCTGCCAGCCTGTCTCCAGCCAGGTGGGGGCTGCCTGCAGGACAGCCACCTCCTCCCTGCCCAGCCCCCAGGTCCTCTGTGGGCAGAGGGGTTGCTCTGAAAGCAGGTTGGCCCCTGCCCCTCACCACACGTGAGCCGGAGCAGCTGCCTCCGGAGTTCTGGATGGGCCTGCCAGCAGCTCTTGCCCTGAGCAGGCCGGGCCAGGGCGGTGGATGTGCTGCCATCTGCCTGCAGAGCATCCCTGGCTGCCCCATGGCAGGCAGGAGGTCCAGCCCACGGCCCAGGTCTGCTCCAACAGGCCAGAGGCTCTCCAAGGTTCTCCTGGCTGTAAAATCCCAGAGAAATACAGTCTCCCTACAGCAGGTGGCTTACCTAGATACAAGCCTCAGACCAGGGCACCCGGGTGGAGCTTGTAGGGTCCTGTCCACACACAGAAGGCAGCCCTCTGCAGCAGGGCCCATGCCTGTCTGAGCTCCCGGGCGGGACGGATCAGCGCAGGCTGGTGCTGTGTCCCAAACACGGCCTCATCCCACTTCCCATCAGCAGAACGCCGCGGGCACATGGAGGCCATCGTCCATTGGAGGTGGGATTTACTCCCGTGGGTTTTTCCTCTCTAGCCAGTCTGTGGGCATTCACCCTTGCCACCTATCTGTGCAGCTCGAGCCACAGCCAGTGCCCCTCAGGGCAGGAGGAGGCCTGGTGGCCCTGCCCTGTATGTCTGCGTGGGGGAGGTATGACTGTGTCCCCACCCCCGGCACTCCACTCCCGCTTATCCCCTGTGACACCTGGTGCCACAGACCTGCTCCCCTCAGGGCTGGTCACCTTTTGACCCCAGTGATGACAACCGCAGTGGTCTCCAGACATCACCCAGCGTCCCTTGAAGGCAGGATCGGCCCCAGTGAGAGCAGCTGCCCAGGGCCACGTTCGAGGTCAGGCCTCTCTTTTTGAGGGGTGGGGTAGGTAGTGCCACTGTAATTCCCGGCTCCCTGCTGGCGAGGCGTCCTGGGCCCAGGTTTCCCGGCGTCTCTCCTCTCCTGCCGAGCGCCCCGTCTCTGAGTGTTCCATTTGACCTCAGTTCTGCGCCGCATTCTCCCAGCGTCAGGCGGCTGAGCTTGGTGGCGGCCCGCAGCCTCAGCATGCCACGTCCGTAAGCACATGGTGTTAAGTATCTCAGAGCCAGGAAACCTTAGCTGGCTGCCTCCCCTAACAGACTCCAGCTTCGGGGCTGGGATTTCCTTAACTTGGTGTCTCCTCCGGAGGGCGACAGGGCTGGGAGGAGGGATCGGGGAGCGAGGGCCCCATGCAGCACAGGCGTGTCTCCTCTGTACGGTCTCGGTTTTTCAGGAGCTCAATGCTGGGTGGGAGACTGCTTTCCCCCTAAGGACTCGAAGCTCTTTACCGACCTGCTCTTCATGCCCACCTGTGGGGAGGGAAGCCCATTTCTGTGTTCACTGGGAGGTCTGAACGGAGCCGGTCACCTGCCTGCTGGAGAGGGCGAGGGAGCCAGTTTCCTTGTGGGTGGGGCCGGCCCCCCAACTCCAGCCGGCCCTGGGCATTTGAGGGCCCCAAGGGCCCATCGTTGTCAGGGTGAGTGTCCACACCTGCAGGAGCCGGGAGCCCACAGTTTCCCTTCCTCTGGAGCACGGTTCCATCAGCCAGATGCACCCACATCCAGCTCTTAGCAGCTCCTGCAAAAACCTGCTCTGATCAAAGTCAGGTGGGTATAAAAATTTGGCTGCAGGCTTTGACTCCAACTCCTCCCACAGCTCCTGGACCACACAGGCCGTATCACCCAGACACCATAGACACAAACCCCTGGCCCCCAGACCTGAGCAGAGCGCTGGGCTCAACTCCCATCTGGAGGAGAGGTGGATGCGGGGAGGTTGCCTCTGCCCACAGCTCCACCCGTGATAAGTAGGCGGACTTTTCCGTAATTAGAACCTGGCGTTCATCTGTGGGCCAGGCTGAGCAGAGACCACCGGAGTCCCTGAGGGGGCCCTGAGGCTGCAGGGGATGTGCTAGGACCCCCAAAAGAGCGGGTTGTTGTTACAGGGACAGGATGACAGTGGGAGATTTTGACACCCGCAAGAGGTGCGGGAGCAGGGCGCCCAGCTGGCTTCATCCACACATTCCAGGGCACATAGGGAAGGAAGAATGTTCATTGCTGGAACTTGGGGAATGCGGTAAACAGGGAAAAGTGGGAGCTGACCTTACCGTCTCTGCCATCGCTCAGTCCTGAGAAGGAACGAGGCCCAGTGAGGGTGAACGCTGAGGACGCTGTGCCCAGTGACAGCAGCCAGACCCAGAGGCCACCCAATGTGAGATTCCATGTCCACAAAATGTCCAGGACAGGCCAGTGCTCAGAGGCAGGACGTGGGTGCGTGGGTGCCGGGGCTGGAGAGTGTCAGTGGATGGGGCCGGGTGCTGGTGAGGATGGTTGCACCACTCTGTGAATACACAAAGAGCTCCTGAATCGCACACTTGGTGAATTGTAGGGCATGCAGCTCTCACTGAAACCATCCAGAAACATCCCTCCCCTAGATCAGTTATTAGCAAATCAGGAACTGTGATCCACTATGAAAATGGGGCGGCCTTTCTGGAAGGCCATCTGCTGTGGGTTGCACGTGTGTCCCCTGGAACACGTGCATAGCAGTTCCATGTCTAGGGATAGCTGTACTTCATTTGTTGTAGGGGAAAGTTCTATGACTGGGGATGGGTTGAACCAATGGAATATTACACAGCCATGAAAATGGGTTTGCTCCATGGGTTTTGCCCTGTGTCTTTGGGCATGGAGAGATGGCTGCAGCATTTTAAGTGAAAAAATTGACTATGGACTGTGACTGTTGTGATCCCCATTTTTTGCGGGGTCGTGGTTCTCAAACTGGGAAGGGGAGATTTGCCCCCTATTGGTTGATACTAGCCTAATGTCATGGAATTTGGGATACCTTTAAAATATGCATTAACTTCTTAGTGTGATTCTGTCTTTTTTTGTACTTAAAAAAAAATCCACACACTCCTGTTTTCATTGTCAGAGGGTACAGCTATGGGGAGGTGGGTCGGTCATTAGGGTGCAGCTCTGGGGAGGCGGGGTGGGTCATTAGGGTGCTGCTCTGGGGAGGGGGGCCAGTCATTAGGGTGCTGCTCTGGGGAGGCGGGTCGGTCATTAGGGTGCAGCTCTGGGGAGGCGGGTCGGTCATTAGGGTGCTGCTCTGGGGAGGCAGAGTGGGTCACTTCTAGGCTCTTCTTCAGCCAGCTCCCCACAGTTCCCAAGTGGGAAAGGCTTTTGTTGGTGGTGGTGATAGCTTCGTTGGTTTGTTTTCAGAATGGGAATTAAAAAGCAAACAAAAGTCCAAACACAGTGACTCACGCCTGTAATCCCAGCACTTAGGGATGTCACAGTAGGATTGCGTGAGTCCAGAAGTTCAAGACCAGCCTGGGCAACATAGTGAGATCCCGTTCTCCACAAAAAGGAGAGACAAGACGAAAAACAAAAACTGTGAAGACCCCAAAGGCTGGCTCCCTCCCTCCCCTGCTGAGCGGGCGAGGCAGTGCTGGAGAGAGGGCAGAGTGGAAGGTTCCAGAAGCCCAGCCCAGCATTGCTGAGCATCTGCTGTGTGCTCAGGCGAGGTCCCAGCCCCCAGGTCTGCCAGAGAGTGGTGAGAATACAGAGCTGGTGGGCCCAAGGACCCCAGGCCTGCAGATGGGCAGCAGGCTTGCCCCCCTAGCCACATGCCGTGCCCCAAGCCTGACCTCACCAGGCTGAGGCTTAGGGCGCAGTCCTGGCTTTGTTTCGAGAGGTCTCTTTTCTCAAGTAGAACTGTCTCAGTGGTAATGTCCCCCCGCCCCCGTGTCTCTCAGTCTGTCTCAATCTGTCTCTCTCTGGCTTGCTTTGCTGACAATACCCACCTCCATCAAGTGCTGCCTTTGGGCCTTGTCACCTTGGGAGGACCAGAGTAGTTCAGTGACTTTGCCAAGGTCAAGCAGCAGGAGGCCGGGCCCAGCACACCCTTGGCCTTCCTCTGCTTCCCTCGCCCCACTTGGAGGCACAAGCCGATGGGGCACGGGGAGCCCATGCCCTCCCTGCCCCCCAGGTGTCTCCTGGACCAGGGGCTTCGTGTCCTGTGATTAGCCCGGCGGGGGCAGCTGGAGGGGCCTCCAGAGGTGGCAGCTCCCTGTCTAAGAGCAGAACTCCCCCTACATGTGCTCCAGCAGGCAGGCTTTGTAGTGGGATTACTAATGGACCAGATCAAAAGCGTGCTCCTGTTTCACTCGAGGAAATGAAATGAGCATGCACCAGCCTTTCTCACCCTGAGCTTGAGTTAGTTCTACAAGCCTGCACGCCATGTCAGATTAGCTCAGCACGCGGTCACGCTGGCCCTGTGGTGGGTGGTGCATGTGCCGAGAGACAAGGGGTCTCTTCTCCAGAGCCCGGGACTCAACGGCGTCCCAAAACCCCCCTGCCACAGGATTAAACAGAGCGCAAGAGATGTGAAGCCGGGCTCACAGGCCAGGGGGCCACGCGCTCTTCACTAGTTCTGTGCCAGCTGTCTGCGAGCGAGGCCTGCTGCGCGTCAGCCTCCCCGGGGACCTCGGGAGGTGTGTGGCAGGGAGAGCTTCTGCTGAGCTTGGGAAGGGGACGGTGGCTTGGATCCCCCAGAGGCGCCATTCCTGGAAACAGCCCACTGGGCGCCACCCATCTCCTCCCACCTCCCCAATCCAGGCTGGGGTAGGGCAGGGGCTCCGGCAGGAACCAGGCCTCTCCTAAAACCCCAGCCCTGGGGTGCACTGAACTTAATTACTGTAAAATTCCAACCAAATTGTTTCTGCTGCCTGGGAGAACTGTGTGTTCCTTCTGTTTGGTAATGAGGCCACCTGCTCTGGGTGATTAACCCGAAGCCCAGGGGGAGGCGGCAGAAGGCGGGGGCTGGGGAAGGGTGGGAGGGAGGAGGGCCCACTGAGGCTCGGGAAACTCCAGGCACTCCTCTGACCCCCGTGGCTCATGGCCGGCCTGCGCCCTGCCTGTGGCTCCTGCCTCACCGACCCTCTGATTGATGGTGTTGCACGGCTGGGTACAGCGTGTACGCCGTAAACTGCCGTGTGAAATGCATTTCCCTTGCTCCTTCTCCTAGATCTTCCCTGTCACTCTGTCCCTGGTGAGGCCTTTGAGGCCCCTTCTCATGGGTAGGCTTTGGAGGAGTCACAGTCACACGGAAATGTGGGGAGACTCGAGCTAAGAGCATGCAGAGCAGGTCCTGGCCAGGGCAGAGTGAGCAGCCTGTGCTGTTGTTGCCTAGAGTTTATGCTGCGCGTCCGGATGGATCTGGGAGAGGAATGATCTGGAAAGAAGGCCTAGTTTAGAGTCTCTCCCAGGCCGGCACTGCGGACTCTGCGGCCGGATCCTTTCCAGGCCCTGCAGGGTGCGATCAGCGCCCCTGGCCTCCACTCATTCCATGCCAGGCGTAGCCCCAACCCAGCTGTGACAACCACAGATGTCCGCAGACACCCCCACTCCCATGGGGGACAGGGCCCCCTGTCCAAGACACCTGGGTCTTGAGGCTTCCTGCTCTTCCAGCTGTTCTTGGCTTCTGAGATCACACCCTCTATCCCTGCCTGGTTCTGCTGCCCAGGAGCTCAGGGGCAGGGGGGCACATCTGCCCCCAGGAGGGGCCAAGGTTTTCCAGACCGAGGCCCCTGGTGTGGCCCCAGGGTGTTTGCCGGCTCGACAGCGCCCGTCTTCTTACCATGCTGCGTGGACGGGGCTGGTGCTGGGGCTGCAGCTGGATGCTGTCTGGCAGCGAAGGAGCGGGTCTGCTCACAGGTCAGGTGGGGGCTGGACCCCCTTGAGGGGCGCTGGCGAGGGCGTCCAGAGAGCAGCCGTTGGAGAAACAGGAGAGCTGGAGGAGGGGCCTGGCCCCGAGTCAGAGCTGGTGGAGCCCTCGCTCTCCCGTCTCGGGACGTCCCAGTTCATGGCTGTTCCTCGGCTGTGGTGGATGAGTTGTAACCCACAGAGTGAGAGAACCTCTGGGAACAACTGCTTGCAGGGAGAGATGGCGGTGCTGCAGCCTCTGCACCCGTGACCACATGTCCCCTCCCCACCCCAGGTGTGACCCTTCATGGGGCCCGTGGTGCAGACCTGGAGCCATCTCCCTGGGTGCAGACCTGCCCCTCCTAGTGCTGTGCCTCAGTTTCTCTCCTTGGGCTGTTTGGAAGTGACATGGAGCAGCACTTAGGTGGCATCTGGCATAGAAGCAGGACCACTGTGGCTGCTGAGGACCCTTCAGGTCAGCATGTGGAGGAGAGGGGCAGGTCTGGTGGCTGCGGCAGGCGTGCAGCCGCCTCCTTGTCACGTTCCTGCAAGAGCTCACGACACGGAGACGGACTCGAGGCCTCTTCCATTTAGGGAGGAACAAAGGGGGTGTCGGGGCCTCCCCAGGCACCTGGGGGATGTGAGGGAGCAGCACAGAAGGCCGTGGAAGGCCTGGACCTTGCCTGGCCTGGCTGGCCGGGAGGGGCTGGGAGCAGCTCGCCTTGCTGCTGGGAATGGCCCCACGGCCGAGGCCCAGGGAGCCCTGGGAGCGGCGCCTAATTGTTTTGTTGACGCGGCTGCCGAGCGCTTCTAGTGGGTTTCCTAATGAACTGGTTTGTTATCGGCCTCGCTGCAGCGCTGATAATTACATAAGAAACAGGGGGCCCGCTCGTCCTTCCCACGCCTTCTGTGAGCCATCAGCTCCGTGCTTAACACTTTGTGTGCTGAGGCACCTGCCGCCCGTGCCCACCCCAGACAGATGGTCAAGATGACTGAGAGAGGAGCGTGACCACCACTCACCGCAGCCGGCATCTGCTGGGCAGTGGTCAGCTGCTGGGGAGGCAGCGGGTGAGGCCAGCGAGGTCCAGGGAGGACACAGGACATGAACAAGGGTGGGAGGAGGGATTTCTGCTCCTAGAGGGGCCGCAGGGACACTGCAGCGGCGGCCTGGTGTGTCTGCCACCTGGGCAGCCCCGTCTACAGCCCCGGCGGCTGAAAGCAGTGGACGTGTATCCTCTTGCTGCTCCGGAGGCAGAGGCTGAGAGGAGTGTGTGGCGGGCTGAGCCCCCTCGGGGTGCCAGGGGACCCACCTGCCTCTCCTGGCTTCGGAGCTGGCTGCCATCTTGGGGCTGCTTGGCGTGCAGGGCGTCGCTCTCCCCTCTGTCCGCAGTCACTCGGCCCCTTCTTCCTGCCTTTGTGTCCTCTTGTCTGCTTCTAAGGACACCAGGCACTGGCCCCAGGCAAACCTGGATCCTGTGTGTGAGGCCCCCGGGTGCAGGATGCTAGGGAGCATGGGGAACAGCACCGCAGGGGAGGAACAGAAAGTGTGAGGTCCCTGAACGGGGTCCTGGCAGAGGCCAAAGGTCAGAGGTCAGGGGCTGCCACAAGGGCCCTCAAAGTTAGGTTTTGTTGCCATGTGCTGGGTAAGGCATTGGGCATTTCAGCAAGGGAGAGGGCCTGTGGGGAGGGAAGGGGCAGGGAGCCCAGCGGGGATTTCCATTGTCTAGTTGGGCGTGGGGCCTGTGGACATGGGGAGAGAGGAACCGCATGGACCTGCATTTTAGGGGTGGTGCCTGCAGGACCTGGTGATAGGACGGAGATGGGAGCACGGGGAGGGGCGGGGACTTGGGCGTGTGAGTGCTCGGTGGTGAGGGAGAAGGAGCCGGACTGGGTGTGGCGTCCAGGTGCCTCAGATCCTGCCGTTTGGTGTGGGAGCCACTGGGCCACACACTGCACCTTATCCATTAACTGAAATGAAACAGGATGAGCCCTGCACCCCTCAGCTGGGCCAGCTGTGGGTTCAGCCCTTGCTCACAGCCAGGTGGGCTGGCAGCCGTGTCCTGGGCAGCGCAGGTGCAGGCCATCGCCGTCACCGCCAGCAGTCCCATCGAAGCGCTGCTGAGGTGTCCCGTGGAGGGGTCCACAGCCGGGGGCAGGGCAGGGGCGGTGTGAGGGTTGGGATGTGTTGAGCTGTAGCTGTCTCATCGGCAGCTGTGAGGTGCCGCACCCTCCTCACACTGGGCTCGCTGCTTCTAAGGGCCCTGCCCGTCGCCATCCCCGTCCACAGCAGGGCAAGCACCAGCCGGGCAGTGTCTGTCGCCGTCGGCTGTGGAACCACCTGCTGGCGGCCCCTGTCGTCCTAGATGTTCTGCCCTGGTTCCCAGATCAGAGGCCTGGGAGCTGGCGCCGCAGCTAACGAGAGCATTCCTGATCCCGGTGGTCAGATGCTGTTTGGGTTGATGATTTTATTGGACCACATATAATTTTCTCTTTAGGCTGGCGGCTGCGTCTCCTCTCTGCCACTCTGCTGTTTTACATGGGCACACTCTAGTATCTGTTCAGGCTTTTAAAAAGAGATGGCCTCTGGTGAAAGCTCAGTGCTGCTGGAGTCAGGAAAAGGTGGCAGGTGAGCCCCCTGGTCTCCAAGGCAGCGGCAGTAGCCCTCTGCACCTGCAGGTGGCCAGGGCCCTGCGTGATGCTGACAGCCAGGCTGCTGCACTGAGAGCGGTGGCCCACGAGCCTCGGTGCTGGACGGCCCCACGGCGCGGGTCAGATCTCATGGGGCCGGCCTGGGCAGGGCAGGGCAGGGCAGGGCCTGCTAGGAGGGAGGGCTCCTGGAGCAGCCAGGGTGGGCTCTTCAGCCTGGGGACCCTCCCCCAGCAGCCTCAGGCTTGAATGTGTGCCATGTTTGCGGCGAGCATGTGGCTTGTGTGCATTTCCCTGGGAATCAGACCACGGGAGAGGTCCCCAGTCTATAGAGTGGCTGCTATAGACCCCAGCCGCTGGCAGGCAGTGTGTGTGTCCCCAGTCTCCCAAGGGGCAGGCTGTCCTTCAGGCTGCAATGGTGCTGCGGAAAGTTAGGTTCACAGCGAGCTTGTTTTAGGAAGAGGTCCTCGTGTTATGGAAATGCGGGCCGCAGACAGACGCATACAGAGCCCGTGGACAGCGTTGGGAATCTTTTTTTTTTGAGGCAGAGTCAACGCTGTGCCACCCAGGCTGGAGTGCAGTGGTGCAGTCTCAGCTCACTGCAACCTCCGCCTCCCTGCCTCAAGCCTGTCTTCTGCCTCAGCCTTCTGAGTAGCTGGGACTACAGGTGTATCACCACACCCAGCTAATTTTTGTGTTTTTAGTACAGACAGGGTTTTACCATGTTGGCCAGGCTGGTCCAGAACTCCTGACCTCAGGTAATCCACCTGCCTTGGCCTCCCAAGGTGCTGGGATTACAGGTGTGAGCCACCACGCTTGGCCATGGCGTGGGGAATCTTCACAACCCTCCTCCATCCCAACTCCTGGCAGCGTGGAGTGGTCTCACCTTGGATGGGGAGCACGGTCCCAGGTCTCCACAGGCGTGGGGGACCCCTGGGGTGACTGCTGGCCTCAGCACCCCGGCCCAGAACTCAGTTTCTCACTTGCCTGTGATATGGCGTTTCTGTACTTGAGTCGCTGGTGGTGTTGATGACGAGTGTGGCTGCGGCGCCTGCCTCGTGGAGGAAGCACCCCTCGTTTCTGGGTTTGCCTGAAGAGCTCAGAGAAGGCTTCGGGAAACCTGACATGATTTGAAACTCCCCATGCTAGGGAGGGGCTTGTGGGGCCACACAGCGTGGCTCCATCACAATCCGTATTTTAAAGGGCATAGGCTGGCAGCACGTGTGGTGTGGAGTCAGCAGGGCGGGGAGGAAAGGGCAAGGCACGCGCCCCATGGCCATCGGGTGATGGGGGTGGTGCCTGTTGGCAGAGAACAGTCTCCAAGGGAAGGAGGTGAGTGGTGACCAAAGCCACCGTGACGTGCACAGGATTCTTAAATATGGAGTACAAGGCTATAAACGTCTAAATGGCTTATGCAGCCGGCATATCCAGGCTTCGTGTTTTTGGTTTTTGTTTTGTTCGAGACAGAGTCTCAACAATCTCCAGGCTGGAGAGCAGTGGCGCAGTCGTACCTCACTGCAGCCTTCACCTCCTGGGGTTTAGCAGTCCTTCTACTTCAGCCTCGCAAGTAGCTGGGACTTCAGGCATTGCACCACCACGCCCAGCTAATTTTTTGTAGTGTTTGTAGAGATGGGGTCTCAATGTGTTGTCCAGGCTGGCCTTGAACTCCTGAGCTCCAGTGATCCTCCCGCCTGGGCCTCCCAGAGAGCTGGGATCACAGGTGTGAGCCACCGCGCCCAGCCTGTGCAGGCCATGGTGGAGCTGCTGCTTCGGCCTGGTGTGGAGCCTTTCCCATGTGTGCCCCGTGGAAAAGGCAAGGCGCAGAGCAGGGACCCCAGGCTGTCACTGACATGAAAAGTGGAGGATGGCTGTCCTGTGTGTGGGAGGCGGGACTTCGGGGCGGACGGCACGTTGGCCTTCCCTTTTGTTCTCCTGGAGCTGGATACTGGGTGTGGTGTTGACTGTTCCAGAAAGTCTGTGAGTTTCGTCTCCGTTTTGACTCAGAGTTCTCCTGTGGGAGGTCCCCAGCAAGGGTGATTCCCCTCTGCCCCCAGCGAGATGTGAACCCTCCTCCTCTGAGTTCAGCGGAGCCATCGTGGACCCGGGGCCCCCAGCTGCTTTGGATCTCAGGTTGGGGGGCTCACATGTCAGTCGGGAGTTGTGAAGCTGTGTGGAAGGTTTTTGCCTGTTTGCCTGGGCCCCGCTGGGAGGGGCTTCAGAAGGGCTTGTCCGGGTGCAGCGCAGGAGCCCTGCAGAGCAAGGCAGGGACAGAGGCAGAGGCAGACACGGCCCCCGGCTGGGCTGGGGCAGGAGCAGGAGCAGCACAGCCTCCAGGGCACAGGGTCAGTAGGAGCCCTGTTAACAGCAGGGCCTCGGCCTCTGGGGAGTGGATTTCTTTTGCAGTGTGGTGTCAAAGGAAGGTCTGTCATTTAGTATGCTTTTTATTTTATTTTTTACACTTTACAAAAGCACACCACCAGTTTGATTGGATTTCAGGCATTTTGCATGCGATCGTTCTGGCTCAGAAGGCATCATCTCAGGCATTGAGATGAGAGTGACAGGCTTGGGAATCCGGACCCGGAGGACAGCTGCGCTGCTTACTGTTCCCATGTGGGTGACTGGCAGGTCTCGCTCTGTACCAGGAAGTGCTCCCACAGCGGCCCTGCCTTGCCCAGGCCACGAGGTTTGCTTGTGTTGTTTCATCTGAAGCCCCCAGCAGCACGCGGCGGGGCCTCCTGGTTCCCTAGGAGGGTGCTGTGGACGGAACGTCTGTCCCCTCAGAATCACCTGCTGAGTCGTCACACTCCTCCCCAGGGCGATGGTATTAAGAGATGGGGCCTCTGGGAGGCGATAGGGGCATGAGGGCGATGCCCTCATGGATGGCATCAGTGCCCTTATGAAAGAGCCCCCAGAGAGCTCCCTGGCCCCTCCACCATGGGAGGACTCAGTGAGAAGATGCCAGGAACCAGGGAACGACCCTCAGCAGACACCACACCTGCCGATACCTTGATCTTGGACTTCCAGCCCCCGGCACCGTGAGAAGTAAGCCGCTCGCTTGTAAGCCCCCAGCTGATGGCATTTTGTTCCAAGAACGGACTAAGACGAGAGGCTCCTCACAGTCAGTTCCTCACACTCCATGTCCCTCACCCCTGCCTCCGAGGGACGCGCAGGGTGGGTTTCTGAGGCTTCAGCTGCTGCTTTCTTTCCATTTGGCAGCGATTCTTTGAGGGGGGCCTGGGTCACACAGAGCAGCCTCCAGTTCGGTAGTGCTGGGCACACACTGGGTGGCAGTGGGCAGTGGAGAGCATTGCGGGCACCAGGAGGCCCATTCATTTCCTTTCTCTTTAAACATGGTGAGCGGCTCTGTGCAGATCTACCCCAGAGTCCAAGGATGCTGAGAGGCCGAAGAAAGGCTGGGACCCCGTGTCTAAGAGAGACACATGCAATACAGATTGAGGAAGAGAAGCCGTGACAAGACGGTGGTCCCTGCATCCTCACCCCCAGGCCCAGGGCGTAGACCGTAGGGAAAGGGCGTTCAGGGATGCGAGAGACAGCTGACACGTGGAAACCTCGGGGCCGTTAGACCAAAGGGCAGGATTGATGGTAAGTGCCGCCTCTCACACAAGGAACAGCAGGTGAACTGGAAATCTCAGAGTCCTTCCCAGAAGCCAGCGTGGCGGGTCAGCATCCAACATGGACTTGCTTTGGCCTCCACACCTGCTGTGACCTCATTTCTGAGGGACACACCCTCCAGGGGCTTCTTGAGAAAGGAAGGGCAGTAGAGTTTTGAGACTTTTCTCCTTTGAAAACAGGGCCTGAGGGTGGCACCCTCTTGGAGGAGATCAGAGCCCTTATGAAAGAGCCCCAAAGAAGTCCCTCACCCCTTCCACCAGAGAACACAGCAAGAGGGCAGAAACTCAAAATGAGAAACAAACTCTGCAGGATGGTCAGGCAGCGACAGGGTCTCACTCTAGAACCAGACAGGGTCTCAGGCTAGAGTACCGTACTGCAGTCACAGCTCAAGTGATCCTCTTCCCTCAGCCTCCTGAGTAGCTCGGACCACAGGCCAGTGCCACCACGTCGGCTACTTTTCTGTAGAGATGGGGTTCTCACTACATTGCCCAGGCTGGTCTTGAACTCCTCACCCCGTGATCCTCTCACCTCGGCGTCTCAACCTGCTGGGATTAAGGCATGAGCCACCATACCTGGCCTCTTTGTCTTTTGTATGAATTGTTTTCCGGGAGAGTTCCTCAGCTTCCTCATTAACCTGTCTGTTGATGTGTTTTTATTGGTGTTTTCAATTTCTGCCCTTTTTTGCCCTCCTGACACTCCTTTTGTTATAAGCCCTGCTCTTCTTTCATGATGACGTATCTTTTATTTCGGAGGATACTGATTAATGATACGTTTAAATTCTCTTTGAGTAGCCTTTTCTGCCAGACGAGGTGGCTCTCACACCTGTAATCCTAGCACTTTGGGAGGCCAAGGCAGGTGGATCACCTAAGGTCAGGAGTTCAAGGCCAGCTTGGCCAACACAGTGAAACCCCGTCTGTATAAAAATTAGCCGAGTATGGTGGCACGCACCTGTAATCCCAGCCTCTGGGGCCCCTCCCAGTCTCTGGCTGAGAGGACAGCCAGAGGGACCTCACCACAGCAGGGAGGGACCTCACCACAGCAGGGAGTCGAGGCCCCCCTCAGGCCTTCCCTTCACAGGGACGGGTGGTGGGTGCAGCACCCCCCGCCTGCAGGAGAGCCCTGGTCCACTGTGGCCTGTGGATGCAGCCCCTGATGTCAGCGTCTCTCCCCCTTCCTCCCCCCGGCCTCCCTGATGAGTAGCGCTGTGCATACGGTGCTATGGCGGCGCTAAGTAAAAGACCTCCAGCTTTTATTGGGGATTCGTATTTATTCCCATGAAAAGGTTAAATTTATTTCACTTGAAAGCCCCGGGCAGTGCAAGGTGGAGCCAAAGCCGCCTCTCCTGGTGATGGCCCCGCCCACCCCTCCCTCACAGGCCAGTCCTGGTGATGGCCTGCAGCGCAGCCTGGGTGTCCCGGCGGGTAGGGCAGGGCAGGACGTGTGGGCAGTTGGTTGCACCCCCTCTGGAAGGCGCTGCTGCCAGTGGGGCCGGTGAGCCTGCAAAGCCAGGGCAGGCGTGTGCTTCCTGTGGGCACCGGGTGGGCCTGGCCACCCCTCAGCTCTCTGACCCTTTCCCCCGCTGTCTAGCAGGCACCACGCGAGCCAGTTAGGGTTGGCATGACGTCCCGAAGCAGGCCCTGGGCTCTGTGGCTGCCGGCTCCAAGCCCATCCACGTTCTGATTTCTGTTTTTTTCATGCTTTGGGAGAAAGAAATCTATTTGTCTCTGCACAGGCCCTGCTCTGCATAACCAGAGGCAAACCAGCAGCCCCGCCCGCTTCTCATTTTCTTCGGAATGGAGCGGCTGGTCCTCTGAGACCCGTGTCGGGAAGATCGGGCTGTCCGATGTGTCAGTCTTCAGAGGCAGGTGACAGCCACGCTGCTCAGCATTCTAGCTTGGTGTCCGAGCTCCAAGTGACAGGGGCCAGCCAGCAGCAGTCGTGCTAAAGTTAGTCCCGGGCCCCTGAACCCGGCAGTCGTCCATCCCGGGCCGCCGTTTGCAAGCAGCAGCCGCATCTGCTTGAGCCGCCTGCTAGACCCTCTTTCCACCCAGGGTTTTCTTAAGGGCCTGGGACAGCACCAGTCAGTGGGGACTCACATTAGCCATGTTAGGAGACTGTGTCGGAGAAGGACGGAGGGGACAGCCCTGAGCCTGGGGAGCCTGTCTTCTGCTCTGTGACACTTGATCCACACCCTGTTCCCTTCCTGATCCCCTCCCCTGCTGCCTTGATCCTGAAGGCGGTGACATGGGGGTGCACGGCCACCTTCTACAGAAGCAGGGCAGGCCAGCTCCCTTCACACCAGGTTCTCGGAGACCCTGGTGAGGCTCGGCCACCCGCACGTCATGGGGTGGCTGAGGGGCAGGAGGGGGCCTCCCCACCGCTGCCTGCAGCCTGGCCCTCCCTGACTGTGCCTGTCTGGGAAGAAGCGTCCTGTGGCTGCTGTGTGGGTGGCAGGGAGGCCGGCCGAATCCCTGGCCGATGCTTCCCACTGGCAGGACCCCCAGAAGCAGAGGAGCTCACTCTGGCCTGTGCACCCCCACCCTGGCAGTGACAGGACAAGCACGCACACTGGCGCACAGCTCCCAGGCACGCAGCCCCTTTCTGCTCCTGGGTCCCCCGACTTCTCACATGTGTTTATTTTGTCTCCCAATTACACCGTCAGCTGCTTCAGGGCAGGGGCCTGGCATTGCACAGTGAAACTGCATTAATTCAGACTTATTAATTCAGAGCCTGTAGTAGTTCAGACATGGGAGACGTGACTCTTCTGGAGCTAAAAGTTGGAAACCGTTTTGTTCTGGGTTTTATAGCCACAGTTGCAGAATCTAATCTAAGATTAGTACCTTTTTTTTTTTTTTCCGGCAACTAAAACCTTGGGAAATTAAAGGTCCTTAAAACGTGCTTTCAATTCTGAGGCAGACAGCTCTGAACCCGGCCAAGAGCGGGCGCAGGGACGCTCTGGCTTGGAAGGGGTTTTGTCTGGGAAGGCCACTTCCAGGATTCGGACAGCATGTGTTTCCTGCAGGAGCTTCCAAAATAGGACTGCTTTCAGGTGAGCGTATTGGAACTGAGTTCAGTGAGAAAATGGACACCCTCAGTGCCCCCCAAAATGAGAAGCAGAAGAGTTCACGCCTGAGGCCGCGCTCTGCCCTTACCCAGGCCCTGGGCCAGTCTCGGCAAACCCGGGCAAGCCAGAGCCTGACTCCTGGGTCCTGAAGTTATCATTTCAGGGATCGGAGTTGCTGTTCTCTCCCATGTGTGTCTGGGCTCGTTAAGACAACTGGGGCCGTCCCAGCAGGAATGTGTGAAGTCCGTGGCCTCCGGGAGTTTGGAGCTGGGTCAGGTGTGAGGCCGGGAGAATCACTGCTAGGCTCCATCTGCGCAGCAGGGTCCAGGCCCCGCTGAGGCTGAGGTGCAGTGCGCCCGGCTCCCTGAGCTGACCCTGGGTTCTGGGGGCGGTGTGCCCACAGCGCATGGCCGTCTTGGGCCGATGGTGCTGTGGGCACAGGACTCAGCGCGGGAGGCCGGGCCTCGCCGTGCCTGGTGCCGGGCCGCTTCCCAGCAAGGGCAGTCAGAGGCCTGGAAGCCGGCGGGGGGACGTGCGCGGCCACCATGCCCAGCAAAAAATGGGACTGCTCCCCATGTTTACACAGACACACCCGTGACTGCTCCCCAAGTGCTGAGGCTGCTCTGTGGGATGTGATGTACCCCGAGGTGGTTACAATGCAAGTTACAGCACCTGAGGGACTTGATGGCTTACGTCAGGCTCCAGCAATCTTTTTCTTTTGAGTCGGGATCTCGCTCTGTCGCCCAGGCTGGAGTGCTGTGGCATGATCACAGCTCACTGCAGCCTCGACCCCCCGGGCTCAGGTGATCCTCCCACCTCAGCCTTCCAAGTAGCTAGGACAGTAGGTGTGTACCACCACACTCACCTAATTTTTAAAATATTTTTTGTAGAGACAGGCTCTCGCTATATTGCCCAGACCCATTTTGAAATCCTGGCCTCAAGTGATCCTCCTGCCTCGGCCTCCCAAAGTGCTGGGATTACAGGTGTGAGCCACCATGTGAGCCAGCCCAAACTGAACTGTCAAGGACCTGATAGTGACTGTTGGCAGCTTTGCATTCCCCTTCCTGAATACTCAGCCCTGACCTTGAAGCACAAGCTCAGCTGTGGATGATATATAAATGAACAGGCGTGGCTGTGTGCCAATAAAACTTCATTCACAAAAACAAGTGGCAGGCCAGATGTGGCCCATGGGCTCACCTTAGATGATATGCCTTCTTAATAAAGAGATTGAGAGAAATAAGTAGCACAGAAGTGCTTAATCCCACCATTGAAAGAACCACAGTTAGTGTGTGGATGTGTTTCCCTGTCTTAAAAGACCCTTGCCCATAATCGGGCTCTTGCTACATTCACCATGCATTTTGTATGTCTTCAGATAACAGACAATCCCGAGGATGTTTCTGTCATTGAAAGGGGTCTGTAGACTACGTTTCCCAGCGCACGCCACCCTGTTATACGGATCTGTCATTTATTTAGTCTGTCCACGATGGTCGAATGGTTTGGTTAGAATCGTGTGTGTGTGTGCGTGCGCGCACATGTGCAGGCATGCTTGTCTTTCAGTATAAAAGCAAAGGACGTCTTTGAATTCCTTCCTTCCTTGGGCAAGATCGCTGGCAGGGGGAGGTGAGGGACGAGCTTGCCGGGAGTGTGCAAAGATCCATGTTCCGCCTGTCCTCCGAGGCTTGGCGGAGCTGCTTGGCTCCTCCCTGCGTCCTCCTGAGGCTGCCGGTGTCTGCTCCACACTCGCTGGTGGCTGAGTGGGGGTTGTGATGTGGATGCACCCTCCTCCTCTGGGGGATTCTGCAGGATCCAGCAGCCACCTCTCCCTCTGCCGTCGGTGGTTTGGGCATCGCGTGTCTCCTGTGTTCAGGAGCACTGTGAAGTTTCTGCTGATTCGCCAGCAGGCGGCGCTGTCCAGCCCTTGAGATGCACTTGGCAGGGTGGTCAGGCTGCCCCCTGACGGGAGCGCTGTCCAAGAACCCGGTTCTGCTTGGTGTCTGGGGCACCCACAGGGGTAGCCTTGCTTTGAAGCTCTGCTCTGCTTGCCTCACCGGAGAATAAAAAGAAGCTCATGGGTTCGAGCCCAGCCCAGAGCAGTGAGACCAGGATCTTGGGGCTAGGGAGAGTGATGGGAACTGAGGGCTGCAGTTGGCGGGCCCAAGCCGTAGACGAGAGGCTGACCCCAAGGCAGGGCAACCCAGGGCCGTGACCCGCAGGTAACATGCATGTTTGCCTGGTGGTGGGGGCTTCATGCTCCGTGTTCCCCACCTAAGTCCCCACCTCCTGGCCTTGGACCTCTCCTTGTCCTCAGAATCTGCTCAGCTCTGAGGGGGCACCACCACCCTGTCTTGGTCAGACTCACCTAGCTTCTCCGGCGGCTCTCGGGGCGGCCCCCCCACCCCTGTGCATGCAGTTCTGGTGGCTGTGTGCATGACACAGTTTCACACCGTGGAACACGGGGCCCTGGGGCGTGCTCAGGCCTTGAGGGACTGTGCAGGCCTCTTCTTGCCCTGTTTGTGCCTGATTTCTCCATCAGAAACTAATGACACGGCCAGATTCCCCCGGAGGGGGCCTTCCGTCTCTGTCGCAAGTGCTGACGGGGGACCGCCAAGTTGGGGAGCAGGAATTGGAGCAGGCAGGATCCGTCCACTCCAGTCACTCCCGCGCAGCCTTGCAGACATGCGTGTTCCAGAGAGTGGGGAGCTGGGCGGGGCTGCGGTGAGGACAGTCAGGGCCTCGCTAATGAAAAGAATGAAAGCAGACAGTGAGGGCTGCCCGGTCCAAGGACTCTGCGGTGAGGCTCCCTCCCGCCTGCGCCGAGCCCTTCCCAGCCACAATACAACAGCCCACCAAGTCCTAACGTGCCCGGCTCGCCCTTATTGGGGGACGTGGCTCCCACAGGCGCACCTGATCAGAAGAGGCCGGAGTTGGTGGCCGCAGCAGGGGCTGGGCATTCAGCAGGAGGCTGTAGCTCAGGGGAGCTGGGTCTCCTCATTGCCCTGGCAAGTTCCTCTCTCGCACTGTGGCCCTGCCGAGCTGCCCAGCACTCAGAAGTACAGCACTCGAGGCTGTGCTTCCCTCGCTGTGACCCCCTGGCCTTGCCTCGTTCCCCTTTTCCTTCTTGGGTGCCCTGTCTCCCCATCTCCCTGCAGAGCCATGTGGAAACTCGCAGGAATGCTCCCAGCTGCCCCCTCCTTCCAGTCCAGCCGAGGGTGGGCTGGCACCATCAGCTTCGTCCTGGCAGCAGCGTCAGCCCGCAGGACAAGGGACATGTCCAGAGCTGGGCCAGCCCCAGCTGGGCGAGGGGACTCAGGCTGGACTCCAGGCCACGGCAATGTGCTCTGTGAAGCGTGTGTGTCTGTTCCCTCTGAGGGTGCACACAGGTGCTTTTTTAAATTACTTAAGGAGACGCAGTTGCAAAGCCGCTCAATCCAAATCCCCTAAGCTGCTGTCAATGGGGATGCCGGGGCGGCTGGCCCGGCCAGAAGTCTGAAACTCGGGCACCATCTGTGCTCCCGCCACTCTGCAGCCAAATAACACCGCCAGCCTTTCTCTCCCTTACAATCTTTCATTAAATGAATTGAGTTTGCTGAGAATTGCTCAGCCATAAATATTCCCTCCTACTCGGCATGATCGGGCTCTAACTGTTCCCAAGTCCCTGCTCCCAGATCTAGCAGAAGGTTCCGGGGCTGCCCCTGGGACTGGGGAAGACGGGGAGGCAGAAGCTGTGGGAAATGCCACATGAAGGTTTCTGCCTCCACCCCACAGCCTCAGATTTGGGGTGGTAAATATGTCAGTGTCTCCAGCAAAGTGCGGGCCGCCTGGCAAGGTTTGTCAGGGCAAGGGAGTAGTTGAGCTGAATGATATCTTTCCCTTCCCGTTTCCTTCGTCGCTTTGAGCATGGGTGGTGGCAGCAAGACAGGCACTTGAAACAGAGAAGTGTCTTACGATGTTTGGAGATGGGATTTCTCCCGTGCCTGTTTGATGGAGGGGCAGAAAGTTCCACGTGGAGTTCCGAGGCTGAGGTGAGGGCTGGCAGAGGTCAGGCAGCCTGTGTCCAGCACATGTCCCTGGGCCTGCCTCTCCCCAGCAGGAGACAAGGTCTCTGTCCCCTGGGGGGGAGGGGCGTGCCTTTGCCCCACTAAGCCCCCCGAGCTTCCGCACGGCCCTTCATTTTGCCTGCGGAGACTCCCAGGGGTTACTTTGTCCTCTAGAGTCTAGACCAGGGGTCTCCAAAATGCTGTCCGTGGGTCAGATCTGGCCCTGGCTTGTGTTTGTCAATGAAATTTTATTTATTTTTTATTTTTTTAATTTTATTTTTTGAGATGTAGTCTCGCACTGTCGCCCAGGCTGGAGTGCAGTGGCGTGATCTCGGCTCACTGCAGCCTCCACCTTCCGGGTTCAAGCGATTCTCCTTCCTCAGCCTCCCGAGTAGCTGGGATTACAGATACACGCCAAAACGGCCAGCTAATTTTTGTATTTTTTAGTAGAGATGGGGTTTCACCATGTTGGCCAGGATGGTCTTGATCTCTTGACCTTGTGATCCACCCGCCTTGGTCTCCCAAAGTGCTGGGATTACAGGCATGAGCCACCTTGCCCGGCTGTCAATAAAGTTTTATTAACACACACCTGTGTGCATGCATTTACACATCATCTGTGACGCTTTTGAGGCACGGCGCGGCAGTTTCTCAAAGCTGAAAACACTTGGTGTTGGGGCCTGTGTGACGCTGTTTGTCAGCCCCGCCCTTTCCCCCTTCCCCTGGAGGTTGGTGTTTTTCCAGTCCCATCTCAGCCTCGTCCCAGTGAGTAAGCAACAGACCAGAGCTTCTTGGCCGCCTCCTGGGGTCTGAGTACCATGGTGGGAGTCGCCGCTTGGGTGTCTGGGTTCATGCCCTCAGGGCACTGGCTTCTAAGTCCCTGAAATGTTGAGGGTCACCAGGTCACCTGTGGAACATCCTTCGCAGTGCCCAGTATGACAAAAGTGACCTGGGAAGGGCTGAGGGTGTGAGAGTGGCAGGTCTGCCGGGCGGCAGCCAGAGGGGACTTCAGCTCGTCCTTGCCACTTGCCTGAGGGGCCATCCTGTCGGGTGTTTGCTCCATTCCCGCAAGACCCCAGGCAGGCTGGCCGCAGCCCGTGGCATGCGAACACCCTTTTTTAGCCGCTGAGTCCCTGAGCCTCCCAGACCCTCAGCCCCTTCTTCGGTCACATTGACATCCCTCCAGCCCTGCAAGATGGAGGCAGTCAGATGAGGCTGCCGTCACCCTAGCGAGGCCCCTGAGGAGGGCTGTCGTCACGTTCTGGGATTCCCGTTGGCTCTCAGCTATTTGGGGACTGTCATCCTTTCCCCTCTCCCTAGCCCTCTTGGAATGAGTGCTATTGTAAAATACTCCACGTCCATTTCTACCCGTCTGGGGCACCCATGTCTGGTAGGAGGGAGAGTTTTGCTTGAACCAGCGGGAGGCATCTGAACCTCAGCCCTGCTGGTCTCTGGACAGCTGTGCATGGCATGGTGCCCAGTCCTGACTCTCAGGCCCTCATCGAGCCATGCGCCCAGCCCCTGTCTCTCCTGGGTGTCTGCCCAGTGGTTGTTCCAGCTTCATTAAGGCAGACCAGGGACTCACCGTGGGGGAGCACCATCTCCTGACCTATGATAGAAGTTCTAGAAGCAGACCAGGAGTGGTGGTGCACACCTGTAATCCCAGGGCTTTGGGAGGCTGAGCAGGAGCATCACTTGAACCCAAGAGTTCAAGACCAGCCTGAGCCACAAAGCATGACCCCATCTTTAAAAATTCTCCTAAGAATCACCCAGGCATGGTGGTGGGTGCTTGTCGTCCCAGGCACTTGGGAAGCGGAGGTGGGAGGATCACTTGAGCCCGGGAGGTTGAGGCTGCAGTGAGCCATGATTGCACCACTGCACTCCAACCTGGGCAACAGAGTGAGACCCTGTCTCAAAAAGAAAAATGTTCTAGAAGCGGCAAGTGCAGCGGTGGGATGGGGCGTGGGAGGGTCCCATCACTTGACCTCACGGTGAAGCCCTTAACCTCACGGTGCTGGGCCCCACCTGCGCTGGGGTGCGGCGCGGGGGCTCAGGCACCTGTCTCTGCCACAGTGCACGTGCCGGAAGGACATGGTGAAGATCTCCATGGACGTGTTCGTGCGCATCCTCCAGCCTGAGCGCTACGAGCTGTGGAAGCAAGGCAAGGACCTCACAGTGCTGGACCACACACGGCCCACGGCGCTCACCAGCCCCGAGCTGAGCTCCTGGAGCGCGTCCCGGGCCTCGCTCAAGGCCAAGCTCCTCCGCAGGTGAGTTCCCAAGGGGCTGCCGCATGACTGGCGCGGCGTGATGGTGGGCGGCCGGCCCTTCCCACGGGCGGGAGCTCCAGGCGGTCCCGCTCCTCGCTTCCTGTTCCTGCTGCAGCTCGTTCGTCTCCCTCTTCCTGTTCTGTCTGTTTCTCTTTGCGTCTGAGGCACAGTGTTTCCTGGAGGCCTCGCCTTGCTGCGGGTGGGGCTGGGCTCTGCTCCGGCGGGCCGTGTCCCGGCTGCTCACACACACGGGCTCCCACACTCCTGTCATGTCCCCGCCAGGAGGCTGACCCTGGGCGGCCCCAGGCCCTGCGCCGTTGCTTCAGCAGAGTCACCAGGCCACGTGGTTCCCGGTCCCTCTCTGGCACCACATTTCTGCTGCTGGGCTCCTTAGGCCCCTCCCCGGTGCGGAGTGCGGGCGGATCCCGTGCGAGGACTCAGGGGCATCAGGAGGGCCTCGGGCCCCTCCCTTCTGCGTCGGCGTCCGCTCCTCTGGGGCAAAGGTGCTTCTTGGGTTGGAAATGGTGGCGAGGATTGCTGAAGCCGGCCCCCCCGGCATGACCCTGGATGCCCTCCTCCTACTCAGAATCCCTCCCTGCACATCCGGGTCCCTACTGCCGCACAGACCGTCCCAGCTAGGGTCTGGTGTCTGCTGGGAGGAGAGGGCAGAACATCTGTAGCCTCCTGGCCTCTGACTGCAAGAGGCCGTGGGGACACCGAGGCAGGTCACAGCCGAGAAGATCCACTTCACGCCCAGGGCGAAGGCGAGGCCGGCCTTCCTGGCCCTCCTCTGGGAAGCGTCCAGGCTTCCAGGCCTCTGAGCTGCCCTCGGCTCAACTGTTGACAGATTTCACTCCTATTTGGTGCCCAAGGAACGTTCAGGAATCCCCTGAGCTGGAGCTGGAGCCGGTGGCGGGGGGATGGCACAGAGTGGGCTCAGCCGACTCCTCCTGGGAAGGGCTGGAGAGCAAACATTTGTGACATGGCGACTTTGCAGGCCAGCCCTCCTGTGTCTCCACGTCTCCACTTCGCATGGCAACTCAAGATCCCTGCCGATGACAGACAACGAAAAAATGGGTGTGACTGTGTCCATGCAGCTTTATTTATAGACCCTGAAATCTGGATCTGATAACATTCACATGCTACCAAATATGAGAATTTTCTTTTTTGAGCTACTTAAAAATGTGAACATCGGCCAGGCTTGGTAGCTCACACCTGTAATCTCTGCACGTTGGAGGCCAAGGCAGGAGGATTGCTTGGGTCCAGGGGTTTGAGACCGCCTGGGCAATATAGTGAGACCCCATCTCTACAGAAAAGTTAAAAACTGGCCGGGTGTGGTGATGTCCTTTTGTGGTCCCAGCTACTCAGGAGGCTGAGGTGGGAGGATCACTCGAGTCCGGGAGGTGGAGGCTGCAGCGAGCCAGCATTGCAGTGCAGCACTCCGGCCTGAAGGACAGAGCAAGACCTTGCATATTCAGGAAGAAAAACACGTAAACACTGTCCCTGGCTTGTGGGCTCTACCCAGATGGGCTGCTGGCAGGGCTGGTCTTCGGCCAACCGTGGTGGCCCCGGTGTGGGGGCAACCTCCCCTTCCCTTTGAGCAGTGACCTTCCCTCTGTAGCCATCCAGTCACTGCTGGCCTGATCCTGTCCCAGCTGGCCATGGACGGTGCCCACTGGAGACTCAGCCACTGAGCACCGAGGTTGGGGGTGGCTCAGCCTTGCTGGGTGGAACCCCTACCTTGGCCCCCGCCACGCTCTGCAGAAACAGACCTCGCAACTGGTTTCTGAAAAGTCACTGCTGGTCCAGAACCTTCTCCCCTAGTCGGGCGCTGCCTTTTTCAACATGTCCATCTCTCTGTGAGTCTGGGACTCCTGGGCGGTCTGGGCCTCGGCCTCCTTTGTCCTCCCCACCCTGCGGCCTCTCCCGAGGAATGTTCCCTCCGCCCCGAGTGTTTACACTGCCTCTCCCGGCAGCCCCCAAGGTGACTCTGCCACTCCCGCTCTTGTCATCGGCCTTCTGGTTTCCTGTCTCCCGCATGCTGCTCATGAACTGCTGCTTCCTGCCGAGGCTGCTGCAGGGGCCCCGCCCACCCGGCACAGATCGCAGGCAGCCCAGCTCCCAGGCCAGCTCCCAGGCCAGCTCCCAGGCCAGCTCCCAGGCCACTCCCAGGCCAGGCTGGACGTGCTATTTGCATAATGGTTAATTGATTGTGGCTCAGGCTAATTGGTCAACAGAGAGGATTGCCAATAAACAGGCGCTGTGTTCCTGGAGTGAAATGGGACTAGAGGCCATCTAAATTGCCTGCCAGGAGGAGACACGGAAGCCACTTCGCGTCTCCTCTGTGCACTGCTGTGAGGAACCTTCTTTGCACACAGGAAGTGGACCCCCCAGGACCAGTCCCTGCACAGCCTGGCCTCCTTGCCCCAGCCACCCCCTCGCTCCTAGTCACGACCTGCTCCTCCCGGGAGCCCTCCTCCCGTCCCCGCCCGCACTGCCATCCTGGGGGCTGCCTTCACCCAGCATCGAACCTGAATAACAAATGAAGTCAGCTTCCCAAGGATGTAATTTTCTTTAAAGCCTTCAGTATGTAAAACAAGGCTGATTTTTTTTGCTTTTGCTTTTTTTTAAGTCATGGGGGTGCTTTTCTCTGGAGAGGCGAATGGGTGATTCACGTTTCAAAGCCCAAGCCTACTTCTCTCCCTCCGTCAGGGAGGTGGCTGGTTCTCAGAAGGGCCTCTGCACTGGCCCCTCACCCTCAGGACTCTGTCCGCAGGGCTCCCCTTCTCCCCTGAGCCAGGCTCCTTCCCTGAGGGTGTGTCCTGGGGCCAGGGTGGCCCATCCGAGCCTCTGCGGCTCTGGCTGGGTGGGCAGACGCAGTAGACTGGCTCTGTCTCCCGGATGAGGGGCTCGTGGACACAGGCTGGATCCTTCTCTGGCGGGGGTCAGAGGGGGCGTCCTGGGCCCTGCAGGGTGCTGAGTATCACTGGCCTCCACACACTCCATGCCAGGAGCATCCCCAGTTGTGGCAACCACAGATGTGCCCGGACATCACCCAGTGTTCCCGGAGTGGGAACTCCTGCCCTAGACCGAGGGATGGCATCAGGGTGGGTGCCATGCTCTCACCCCAGTGGGGTCCAGCGTTCCCTGCCCTCAGTGTGGCTATGGGAGGGCCCCCATGTGTTTACCAGGTCCCCATGGGGTGCGGATGGTTCGGCACAGCCGCTTGAGCTCAGAGGACACAGTCTGCTCCCACCTCACCGCCTTATGTGGGTCTCTTCCGGAACTAAGTCTTGTTGGGCGAGCGTTAGTGTTTATATTCTTCCCCGATGAATGGGTCACCTAATACTGCGGCCTGGCTCCTACTGGCGCCCACAGCCTCCCCTCTCCTGGCGGCGCAGTGCATTCTGGTGCCCTGCCTTGGCTGGAGCTCTCTCAGTGCTCTCCGGCACCCATGCCACGCTCGTCCATGCAGGGTCTCTCCACGCGATAAGCGCCACGTACACATGCTCCAGCAGGTCGTCTGTGCACCCGCCTCACCACAGCCTCCCTCCCCACTGCTGCCCTGTGAGCCGGCCGGGCCCAGGCCTTGTCTCCCCCACCCCTCTGAGCTCCGTGCTGCCTGGCACTGCTCTGCCTTGGCCTGTCGCCCCTGAGCCAGTGCAGGACACCACCACGCCCCTGGCCCTGACTCCCCACCGGGGCTGCCACACCCAGGCCGCGATCCTGAACCCTCCCTGCCAACAGGGACCTCAGCCCTTGGGGACAGAACCTCATGAGCACAGCGGCCCACTGGCCCTTGCAGGGCACGTGCAGCCTCAGGGACTCACTCACTGTCTCCTGTCTCTTTCCTAGAGCAGCCCTTCAGTTTCCCTAAGGTGCAATTCCTTAGCACAGGGTCTAGTCTTGGGGCGGGGAGCACTGGGTCAGTGGGTGGGGCTGGAGGGCTGGGTCTGAGGGCTCAGTCTGGGGCTGCCCTCACAGTGGCCTCTAAGCCTGGGGCCAAGGCTGGGACAGCCCCAGTCCTCCCTGCCCTGTGAGAAGCCCTGAGCCAGCACAGCACTGAGAGCTGCCGGTCCCACCTTGGGTGCTGCAGGTGCCCCGTGTCACTTGTTGATGACGCCAGGGGCCATCCACCCCGCCTCCTGCCATGTGAGCTTCGAAGGACACCTGCTTCCCCCTTGTGCAGTTATCTGGACTACCTCCGACTATGGGCTCGCAGGAATGAGCCTGGGGTGTCCAGTTAAGCCTGGCAGGCCAAGTGCCTGTTTATCTCCACACTCTCTTGAAACACTACTGAAACACCAGGGAGTGAAGTACAGAAGGCAGGAGAGGGGCTAGTGGCAGCTGAGCATGTCTGCAGGCTTTGAAAAGAAGGGAAGGATGAGCAGGAGACGCCACGGCCAGCAACCGGGAGGACAGCCAGCAGGGAGCGGCTGGGCCGCACCACGGGGCTGCAGACAGACACAGTGGGCAGATGTGGGCAGCTCCTGGTGGGGCTCGGGGGTGCGGTGGGAACCGGCAGAAAGTGGTGGGGCACTCTGGGCAGAGGGAGGCGCCTTTCTGGGGTGGGCACTGGGGCCTGGCTGACAGTCTCCCCCGCCCCCAAGGCCAGAAGAGACAGGAGCCGGGGTCCTCTCCCAGAGAACAAAGGGGCCCAGTGGAGCGAAGCCACAGATGCTGATCCTGGGGCTTCCCCGGAGTCACAGGCTCCTGCCCTCACCAGGCCCAGCTCACACACGGCTCAGCAGTGTGCACAGAAGGACAAAAGGCCAGGGGGCCCCACACATTGGAGGCTGCGCTCCTGTGACAAAGGCAGGGCCTGCACAGCAAATAAAGGCAGAGCTCTGCAGAAAGAGAATGCAGTGAACCCAGAGCTCTGCAGAAAGAGAATGCAGTGAACCCAGGGCCCTGGAGCGGTGCCGGGACTCTGTTGTCACTGTGAAGAAGAAACATTCAGGGGACAAGTGGCTCTCGGCTGTTACCATCCAGAGAAGAGAAAAGCCCTGCTGTGGACTGGGGGGTGCTTGAGGAAGCCCCTCCCACAGCACAGGAAGGATCAGGAAGTCCAGCAAATCCAGTCCCTGACAGGAGTTTCAGAAAAAGAGAAAAGTGTCCCAGGAGCCAAAGACTTTTCATTTCTAGGTTAAAAAGTCTACCCAAGGATGGAAATTACCCAAAATACAATGCATCTCTGTGACATTTGACAACTCCTGGATGAAACAAAGACCCTGAAAGCTTCTGGAGCAAACAGATCACATCAACAACTCACCAGACCAGGGCTAGGCGAGGTGGCGCACACCATGATGCCAGCACTGTGGGAAGCCAAGGCAGGAAGGTCACTTGAGGCCAGGAGTTTGAGGTCAGCCTGGGCAACATAGCAAGACCCTGTCTGCCAAAAAAATAAAAGAACAAGAGACCCTGTTAGCACTGGATTTACAGTCGTAATGCCTCAAGCTAAAAGACAAAGGAACAAGGCTTTCAAAAGTCAAGAGAGGAATGACTATCCGCAAATCCTTTGCCTAGCCAAATTGCCAAGAACCGTGTGAGGAGAGTAAGCATCATTTTAGACGTGCAGAGTCTGGAATTCCACCTCCTTTGTCAGGAAGCTGCTGCAGGATGTGCTCCAGATAAACAAGGATGTAAACCAAGAAAGCCATGGGGCTGAGGAAACAAGATCTAACTCAGGAGAGTCAAGGGGAGTCTCAAGATCATGGGAGAAGGAACCAAGACCCCCCAGGGGTGTCACTGGGGAGTGGGGGGCACCCTGCATAGGTGGCCACAGCAGGAGTTTAAGAACAGTGGCAGGGAGCTCAGAGATACCAAGGAAGCTAAGCATCCAAAGCAAGAGGCCAGTTCCAGACCCCAGGAAGGGCGGGCGGGGACTGCAGCCCAAGTTGCTCTGCAGCTCATGAATACACGATGTTTATGGGGCATAAAAGCGTAAATGTGGAATTTGGCAGCAATGGAAGATGGTGGCAGGTGCAGAGAGAGAAGGGGACGGTCGTGGAGGCAGCGAGGATGGCCATAGCCTCAGTGCCTGTGCCAGGAGCCAGATCCAGAAATAAGCATCATCGGCTGAAGAGACACGAAGGGGGATGAAGGCGTCAGGGTGGGGAAGAGCAGTGCTCTTAGGACCCCAGAGATGCCCCAAGTGATAGACGCCCCTTTGCCGTGGGCCGTGCTCCCCTTGTGCTGCTGTGCGTTGAGCTCCCCCCGGTTCCGTGTAGTGTGGAGCCTGGGGGTCTCAGCCTGGCACTCTGTGGGTAGGGAAGGGCTGGGCTGCAGGGATGAGGCCCCAGAGTCCTGAGCCCAGTAGGCACTGGGCACCAGGACAGGCCGGGGGCCCTCTGGGGCAGGCACAGTAAGGCTTGAGGGCCGTGAGGGTGCCCCTGGTTGGCTGTCGGAGGGAAGGGCCATGGTCAGAAGTGACCTCTCCGGCAGGTTTTCAGGGTGGGGGTGGGCGGAGGGACTGCAGTGGGTGGGAGAAGGGGCTGCGGAGCCAGGTGAGTGGAGTGGGGGGTGCCCTTCTGCTGGTGCTGTCTAGGACCAGGGCACCCCACCTTGGGACGACAGTGGTGACAAGGCCGTTGCACCCCAGCGCCACTCTGAAGCTCCCTCCCTGAGCCCGCCGTCTCCATGTGCAGCAGGCACCCAGCATTTCCCCGGCCCCCGAGTGGAGGCTGAGGCTGCCTGGCCAGAGCCGTCCTCGGGCTGCTGTGGTGGAGGACGCTCTCTGGAGGGCAGGGCAGCCCCGTGCCCCACCTCCTGCGCCCTGTGTTAGTGACTCTGGCCCCGCGCCCGCCCCTGCCTGCCTCCCGCCTCCGCCCGGCTGCCCTGCAGCGTCCTCATATGCACCATGCTGTGTGATGCCATGCCTCCGGTCCCCCGCTTTCTGCCTTGAGTCATCGTGGTGGGCCATGCTGCAGACATTGGGGAGCACTGATTCTAGCAAGTTAGGCAGTGAGGAGCAAGGAGGGCCGGCAGTGACTACTGTTCTAGGAAGGCTTCCTGGAGGAGGCGCCCCAGAAGCCAGCATGGAGCACAGGGCGGGCAGAGTGGCTGGGAGCAGCAGTGGGCAGGGGTCAGGTCCAAGTGTCCTGGGGAAGCATAGGCTGCTGCTGGCCCATGTGACAGCCTGGCCCAGGCAGCGACAAGCTGGTCCTGGTGACAGAAGCCCCGCTGGTGGGCCCACCCCACGCTGTCAGATGAGCCTGCCCCACCTTGCCGACCACTTGGTCCTTGGAGGGGCAGCTGCCACAGGGACCCCTGTGGGGTTGAACTGTCCGAGTCTGAACTCATGGGGGCAGTAGACACAGGAAGGGCCTGGAAGCCGCAGCTGGCATTGGCAGTTGTCCCGGAAGCGCTGGCACTCCCAGCTCTGCTTGGCGGCTGGCGGGCTTGATGTGGCGGGATCTCAAGTAGGGAAGAGGAGAAAGACTGCTGGGGAGCTGGGCTGTGTGGCCTTGAGCTCATGGCCTAGGGAGGGCCCTGGTCAGGCCAGGGCGTGGGGCAGCCCCGGGGTGGGCCTGGAGGAGATGCGACATCACCTGCCCTCAGGAGGTGCTAGTGACCCGCCAGGCCTCAGCTTCTCCACAGTCCCGGCTTCTGCCTGAGCTCCCCGGGAGCCACCCCCTCCCCATCTGCAAAAAGCTTTTGTTTCCTTGCTGGAAAGGCCCTGGAGGTCCCGGGAGAGCCTGTGCGAGGCCCTGGCTGCTCAGCTGCAGGTTCACCGGCTGCGCACCTTCTCCCTCTTCCCTTCTCAGCCCCTCTCTTTCTCATTTCTAAGAAGTCCCAGCTCAGCCATGCCTGTATACCTCTGGCTGAATCCCTCACTTGGGGCTGGTGTGCAGGGACTGGGGCCTCCCCGCTGTACCCCGGGATCATGGTGCCCAGGCTGGGCACGCAGAATGCACCATCTTCTTGGCCCTTGCCTGCCCTGGGAGCAGATCCTGGGCTCGGGGCACAGAGGGGGCCTGGCAGGCCCTGGGGTGTGGGAACAGGTCAGAGCAGCGGAGTGTGAGCTGGGGGCTCCCATGTGTCTCCAGGGCTGCAGAGAGAGGACCTAGGGAGTCGGGGACAGAGCCAGGTGCCCAGGACCAGGCGTCCTGGGGAGTTGAGCAGAAGTCCTAGAGAAAAACCCCCTGAAATTTACATTCTAGACAAATTAGTCTGAAAGAAAGCAGACACTGGAAAAAGACTGAGGAGGAGAGGAAACCAAGTCTAGAAAGGAAGAAAGAGACCAAAAGGCCGGGGCTGTCGTAAGTGTCCTTCCCGTTCGTTTGTCGTCTAGGCGTTTTCCATGAGCGCTGTCTCCTGCGGAGCTCACATCCGTGTCTGTGTCCCATGGCACACGCGGCTCCTGCCGCGCCGTCCCGCCCGTCATCCCACCTGGTGTCAGTCGGCTTCCTATCTCCAGCTGTCATCAGCGTCCCCCGCTTGACAGCGTCCCCACCGCGTCCATTGCCCCATCTCCCGTCGACCTCTCCTCCCACATAGCTCCTGCCCCCTGAGAGCGGAACCCAACCCAGGGTTCCCCTTGCCCCCGCCTGCAGCTGGGAGGCTCCCTGCTGGTGGGCACTTTTCTGGGGTGGGCGGGGGCTGCGTGCTGCCAGATGGACTGCACAGACCAGGGGCCCTTCCCTCCCTGGTCTCCTCTCCTGCCTGATAAACTTCCCTCTCCAGGTCTCACCGGAAACGGAGCCAGCCCAAGAAGCCCAAGCCCGAAGACCCCAAGTCCCCAGGGGAAGGTGCAGCTGGGGCGCTCCTGGAGGAGGCTGGGGGCAGCATGAAGGAGGAGGCCGGGCCGGAGGCCGACCCCGAGGAGGAGGACGAGGAGCCACAGTCACTGCCACACGGCCGGGAGGCTGAGGGCACAGAAGGTCAGTCCCCGAGGGGCCGGGCCTGGCACCGCCGCCTTCCCACACTCACTGGGTATCTCCTGGAAGGAGCCAGTGCCTGCTGCAGCCAGAGGCCGTGCTTTGTAAGACTCCGATTCAGTGGCCTTCTTGCCAGGGCAGGGCATCTCGAGAAAATAGCCCCTATGGGGTGGAGCCATCAGAAGGGCCTCCTCCCCCAGGATCAAGAAGAGCAGTTATGAGTGTGGGCGCAGTGGCTCCCACCTGTAATCCTAGCACTTTGGGCGGCCAAGGCGGAGGATCACTTGAGTCCAGAAGTTTGAGACCAGCCAGTGTAACACAGGAAGACCCTGTCTCTACTTATGATTAAAAAAAAAAATTAATCAGGTTTGTTTCCTTGCTAGAAAGGCCCTGGAGGTCCCGGGGGAGCCGGTGCGAGGCCCTGGCTGCTCAGCTGCAGGTTCACCGGCTGCGCACCTTCTCCCTCTTCCCTTCTCAGCCCCTCTCTTTCTCATTTCTAAGAAGTCCCAGCTCAGCCATGCCTGTACACCTCCAGCTGAATCCCTCACTTGGGGCTGGTGTGCAGGGACTGGGGCCTCCCTGCTGTACCCCGGGATCATGGTGCCCAGGCTGGGCACGCAGAATGCACCATCTTCTTGGCCCACACCTGCCCTGGGAGCAGATCCTGGGCTTGGGGCACAGAGAGGGCCTGGCAGGCCCTGGAGCGTGGGCACAGGTCAGAGCAGCGGAGTGTGAGCTGGGGGCTCCCATGCGTCTCCAGGGCTGCACCTCCACCTACTCAGGAGCTGAGGTGGGAGGGTGAGGCTGTGGTGGGCCATGTGTGCATCTCTGCACTCCAGCCTGGGCACCAGAGCAAGACCCAGGGTCACACACACACACACACACACACCCCAGATATACACACACACCCCCAAACTCACACCCCCCCAAACACACACCCCAACACACACACCCCCGAACACACACACACTCCCCAAACACACCCCCAAACACACACACACCCCAGACATACACACACACACACACCCCAAACACACACGCACCCCCAAACACACACACACACCCTAAACACACACACGCCAAACACACACACCCTCGAACACACACACACACCCCAGACACACACACACAGCCCCCCCCAAAAAAACAGACTAGGATGATGCGTGTGGCCCAGATGCTGGAACGCGCCTGCAGTGGCCTTGGCTGCCTCTGAGCAGAGGGCAGCTCTGACGAGCTGCGGCTCCCTGGAGGTGAGCAGGTCTCCCACCTCCCTCGGGCCTCCCCGCTCCCCCTGGAGTGTGAAGCAGCATTTGTGAAGGGGTGCAGGGCTGGGGGGCGTCTCAGAGCATCCCCTCTCTCCGGGGACCCTGTGGCTGTGGCCGGCCCGGTCCAGGTTCCCAGTCCAGGTTGACAGCATGTTATTTCCGGTGACTGGTTTCGTCTTCTCAGTTTAGAGCTTTAGCTTCTGGGAGTCTGTGCAAAGTGGCTGCTCCCAGCGGGGAGCCCTTCCCTCTCACACCCTTTCTGAGCGCCGGGCAGGGAGTGTGTGGGGTGTGCCTGCCAGCCCGCCTCCCCTAGGGCTGCCCCCGGCTGTGAAGCCTCAGGCCCAGGTCATGGCAGCCACATTCACCAAGGGGTCCTGGTCCTCAGTTTCCCTCTGTATGAGCCCAGCACGGCGTGGTCCGCCTCTGAGGCATCAGGTCTCCAGGACATGCTGGTGTCCAAGGTGAAGGTTGTCAGAACGTGGCGAGAGGCCCAGCCATGGTGCACTCAGCAGGTGTGAGTCCCTCCCACCCGCCAGGGGCAGCCATGGGGCACCTGACCTGTAATGATGGGGTCACAGCCCTCATGGTACTCCTGGAGGCAGGCACGTCCCTGCCCTCCCGGGTACACGGGGCTGGTATTGAGGATCACAGTTGGGCAGCAGCTGCGTCCCTGAGATGAGGAAAGCGAGTGTCCCTGGGGGAGAGAACAGAGGCCGGGGGTGAGGGTGTCCCCAACGAGCTGCCGACTCGGTTCTGAGAGCCGCAGGGCAGGGAACAGCGTGCCAAGCGGGCTGTGTGTTCAGCACGCCTGGGGAGGGCCTGCCGGCCGAGAGGCAAGACGAGGAAGGGACAGGCGTCATAGGAAGGAAGAGCGCAGCCATGATTCTCCGTGAGAAGCAGCCAGTCCACAGGTGGAGCCGCATGGTGACTCGGGGATCAAGGCCGGAGGTGAGCCACAGGCACAGAACCCCATCTCGCTCCTCATAGGTGAGCCGCTCACAGCAAACAAGGCCCCCGAAGATATGCCCCTTGTGATGCTAGCAGCCAGAAAGACGGATCTTGGAATATACCTAATGAGAAATGATCTTTACAGAGAAAATTAGCCACTTGCTTTAGAAATAAGAAGGAATTGCTAAATAGAAGGATGTACCAGGTGTCAGGAGCGTCCCTAAGCAGGCAGATGGCAGCTGCCCCCAAGTTCTTCAAAGGTTCAGTGCGGCCGAATTCAGGATCCCAGCAGCGTTCGCCGGCTTCAGTGCAGGTGGATAAAAACCCAGGGCCGCCCTCCCAAAAGCCCGGCTTCCCACAGAGCTGCAGGACCCGAGCGAAGATGACAGGTCAAGGGCGTAGGAATAGGAGTCCTGGAGCAGCGGACGTGGCGTGAGACCTGGAGGCCTTTCCCTCCCGCTGTCCACACCGCGGCCTCTGCGAGCACCCTGTGGCCACTGACGTGAACCACCACAACCTTGGTGGTATAAAACAGCACACGCTCATTCTCTCACAGCTCTGGAGGTGAGAAGTGTGATGCCGGCCTCACTGGGCTGAAATCAGGCCACGGGCAGGTGGCTTCCTCCTGGGGCTCCGGGGAGAACCTGTTTCCCGCCTTTCTCAGCATCCAGAGGTGCCCACGTCCCTCGGCTCGGTGCCCTTTCTCCCCTTCACAGCTGCAGCACAGCCTCTCCCAGTCTCTCTCTGCCACTCAACCTCCTCCCTCCTCTCGTGAGGAGCCTGGGCCCCCAGTCACCCAGGATGTTCTCCCGTGCCAGGGCCTTCACTCAGCCCCACCTGAGTGTTCCTTCTGCCGCGGGAGGGACATACAGGCTCTAGGGCTGAGGATGCAGGCGCCTTTGGGGCCGCTCCTCTGCCTGCCACACGCCGAGGAATTTGTGTGGGAAAGAGAACTGGCAACCTGTAAACCCAAAGCAGGAAAGCATCGATAACCCAAGGCTAAGTGATGTTTTATTAAAGAACACAAACCAGAAGAAGAAGATTGGCAAATTCAGCGACTCTCAGATACACTGCTGTTTATCCAAAGACACACCTTTAAGGAAGTGAGAAGGCAAGCTGACGGGTAGGGAAGGTCCCTGCCATTCCGTCACCAACCAAGAGCAGATGAGAAGGCTGAGGATCAGGAGGAGCTCGGCTCCCCGAGGCAATGGCCACGGAGCAGGAGACCCCTGAGGCCAGTGAGCGCAGCCTGCCCTGGGAAGCAGGAGGGAGACGCTGCCGATGGCTCACTGGGACACCAGAGGTGGAAACACCCACCGTGCCCACCACCAGGAGCCAGTGCAGCGGGCAGCACGGTCCCCGATGCCTGGGACCTGCCTGAGTCCAGCTGCCTTGAAGTGAGACCTGGCCTCATCTGGCGAAGTGAAGCGTTTGCAAACTGCACACCCAGAGCTGCCCTTGGGGCATGTTTCCTGGAGAGACCTTTGCTGGGGGGCAGTAGGACTGTGCAGATGCGGGGACAGGCAAGTCAACCCCCCAAATCCACGGAGAGGGACAGGGAAGCAGCGCCTTCGCCGCCCTCGTCTGCTCCGCAGGCATGAGCGCCGGGGGCCGCTGCTCCCACCGTGTGGCTCTCGGACACGAGCTTGTGTGGCACAGGGGCTCTCATAGGCTGTGCTCCGTTTGTTTAAAGCCCACAGACAGGGCGGCTGAAATGTACAATCTCATCGCCTGTGGAGGCTGCACGTTCACTGTCCACATGTCAGCCAGGCTGGGCCATTCTGAGGACTCAGGAGGATCTGTCCCCGGCCCCTGTCCTGGGCTTGGAGGCGGCACGCTCCCGTTCCCGTGGTGTTCTCCTGGAGCGTGTCTGCCGGACTCCCCCTTCCTCAGGACACCAGCCCACCCCGAGGACCTCATTGTAACTCCTTCCATCTGGGAGCTCGAACTCCTGGGCTCCACCTCAGCCTCGCAAAGGGCTGGGATAGCTGGCATGAGCCCCTGTGCCCGGCTGACTCTTCGTTCATGTGACTGACTGATCTACGAATCTGCCCAAGCCCACCGCCTAGACAGCTGTGCCTCCCCAGTCCCGGTGTGACCTGCCCTCACTTGGGCCGTGGCCTTGGCCTCTGAGCCTCAGGTTCAGGGAGGTGCGGAACCAGTGGGTCCTGGCTCTCCTCTGCTCTCCCCTTCCCGTGTGTGGGCCTGCCTGGGCGGGCGGCACTCCCCCACCGACAGGGAAACTTGCCTGCTGGAGAAAATCTAAGCCACGCAGGGGAGGACTTGGGGAAGACGATGCCCCGGGTAGGCAGAGCCCTGCGCTGGCCACTCTTCGTCCTCCGTAAAGATGTACAGGTCGACTTGGCCTCACCCAAGGTCCCCGGGGGTCCACGCACCTCACGCGGTGGTCACAGTGGCAGCAGGCGGGGCCTGGGGCATCTCTGCGGCCTCTGAAGGGCATCAGCCCCCACAGAAAGGCCAGGGACTGGCACAGAGGGTTAGGGGCCACCTTGGTGCCACGTCAGGGTCTCTGCCCCGGGAGGGCTCAGGGCTGGTGCTGCCCCACTGACCTGGACACCCCTATCTCTGTTCCACAATAGAGACTCCTTCCCGAGAAGGACCGGATCTGGCAGGGGTGGGCGTTTCTTGGACACAGCCCTTTTCCTGGGAGTCTTTGGACTTGGAGATGTGGCTCAGGAGAGCCTCACATGAATGCCTCCTCAGTCAGGGACGGGGTCCGGGCAGGATTTCCTCAAGTGGTTTCTGATCTTCCTTGAATGCCAGTTTCAGGCCCCTAAAAGCTGTGACGCCAAGGGAGCTTTCAGGGCCTAGCAGTGGGGTGTGGGGTTTGTGTTTTTATATGGAACCAGCCGGGAGGACCGGCAGCTGTTGGTGTCGGGAGGGAGGCATCAGCGGTCTCGGAGCAAGCGAGGGGCCTGGATGGCAGGTGGGAGGCTGCTTCCCAGTGCCCACCTGTGCCCCATCCCATTCTCACTGGCTGCTTCGAGATCTGGAAAGAGCGGCCGCTCTGTTGCCCGGCCGGAAGAGGGGCCAGCAGCCCCACCAGTCAGCCCTGACCCCAGGGGCCACCAGAAGGCAGGAAGCCAGCCTCGTCCACCTCTCCTGAGCCCGAGGGGAGGCCCCGCCTCCTGGGAGAAGGCCTGCAGTGCAGGACACGCAGGATCTGGGGAGCAGAGCCAGGACGGCGACCCAACAGGGTGGCACAGTGCTGTCCCGCCTCCCAGAGTGGGGAGACGCGGTGGTGAGTGCAGCGGACAGCGCCCGCCCTTCACCCTGGAGAACCACTCTCAGGAAAGCCCACGTGGCTGGTGACTGGCTTTAGGACACGGATGGTAAAGGCTGCCACGTCTCCAGGGCAGCCCCAGTGCCGAGCTCAGCGCGGGGAGCCCAGCACATTCAGCCGGGCCTCCAGGGCTGTCAGACACGTCCAGCTGCAGGCTTAGCATGGGAGGACGGCGGTGTTGGAGGGGGTTGCCAGAGAGCCCCTGAGACTGGGACTGGGTTGGCCCAGGCGTGGCGGCCAGGCATGAAACGTAGGGGAGGGGGTCAAAACCAGGCAAAAGCTGGTGTCTGATCTCTGCAGCCTTGGAGCAGGAACGGAGCGGTGTCCTCGGAAATGGGTGGTTTCCCACCCTCTGCAGGGCAGCCTGGGCCTCTGGACCTGTCTTGGGGTTTGCTGGAGGCTCTGGTGGAAACCCTGGTGCCTGGGGAGGGGTGTCCCTGCAACCAGGCAGGCTGGTGAGCCCCGATGGTGGGGGTTGCGTTGTGACAGCTTCCCTCTTCCCCAAAAAGAATGTGAGCAGGGCGTCAGCCGGCTGCCGGGTGCACCCCCGGCCTGTCCAGTAGTCCCTGCTCCGTTCTGAAGCCCCTCACCCGTCTCCCCTTCCTCAGGCCAGGCAGGTGAGGGGCGGGCCAAGGTCCCTGTGGAATGCGAGGACAGAGCCCAAGGTGCTGCTGCGGAGTGTGTGGCCATCTTTCCGCCTGTCCGTCCTGGCCTTGGGTGTCTCCCTCTAAAAGGTCCCTGTGCACCTGCCTTGGCCTCACAGAGCCTGGGAGCCGATGGAGAGAGGCCTGGAAACTTTTCTTCCAAGTTTGAAAATGCAGGGCACCAGCAGGCGCGGGCTGTGTGTGTGGAGCGGGTAGAGGCCGTCGGCGTTGTCATTCGCCGCTGGCTGCAGGCAGGGATGGGGCGGTCAGCCGGGCACCGGAGGCTCAAATTACCTCCCGCTTTGTCTCCCATGCCTGGTCCCTCCGGGAGACAGAACCAGGCACCCAAGCAGGGAGGGCTCTGGGGAAGCGGGACTTGGGACCAACCCCATCCTTGGAGGAGGCAGGAGAGAGCCCTGCAGCGTGGCCCTTGGTGAGAGGACAACCCCTGGGGGGCCTCGGGGGCCTCGGCTCCCACCCATCCTAGCCTCCCGAGCAGAACCAGGGCCTGGGGCGGTCACACCAGCTGCCGCTCAGCTCCCAGGAGGCCCCGTGGCAGCGGGAGGATGCCAGCTCCTTAGAGAGGCAGGGACTCCCCAAGGACCCTCCGAGCGGACACCTTCTGTGGTGCCATGTGCAGACAGCCCGCTTAGCGTCCCTGGCCCCACAGCCCCTGTGCGTGCAGCGGCCTGTTGTGTGTGAGGGGTGAGTGGGGTATCGGGTGGGGCTCTGACGGGCGTTTCCTCCTGGCCTCCTTCCCCACTTCCTCGTGTGTGCGCTGAGCAGCCCCGCAGCTGGAGGCCGCGAGCTGTGTCCCGGAATCTTCCTTCCTCTCTCAAGACCATCCATGCCCCAGCTGGGGGCCTCCTGGGCCAGACCCCACGCCAGCCTCTGCCCCTGAAGATGAACCAACTGGGGCGGCCGTGGCTTGGGAAGCCGGCCCAGCGGCATGGGGGCTGAGTCCCAGTCCTCCATGAGCCTGGGGGGCAGTGCAGCCTGCGGTGTGGAAGGCACGTCGGACCTGCTGTTCTGAGTGAGGCCGGGCAGGCGCTGTCACAGACGAAGAAACATTGGATTTCCTTAGGGGAACAAAGCTGTTTGTCCTCAAGTGCCTTATACACACGCGGGACAGCGGCTTTCCCGACAGGCACTCGGGGTAAGGCGTGAGTGTCTGCAGCCTGCCAGGGCTGCTCCAGCTTCCTGTGGGCCAGGGGCGCCCTGGTTAGGCAGCCCCTCCCCCCGCATCTCCACGCCTCTGCTCCCGGCCTCCTTCCCAGCCTCCCTCCAGCACCTGCTGGGGAGAACGTTTCTTCCACAGCAGCCTGTCTGCTGTGTCCACCATTTACCTCCCCTGGTCAGATAACAGTGGCAGGGAAGACAGTGCTCCCTGCAAGGCCAGGCGGGACCTGGGAGCGCTCCAGGCTGCCCTGCCAGGGGCGGCGGTGGGGGAGGAACCCGGCCAGTGCTGCCAGTGCCCCAGAATGCTCAGGACTCGCAGGGTAGGGGCCAGGGCGGGGACGGGGCTGCCTTCGCCTTATGGCAGCTCCCTTGTCTCTCTTGAGAAACAGGTGGGCGTGTGCCTGCCAAGGACACTGTGGGCGGTCCCTGAAGCCTGCAGATGGAGTTGGGGTGGGTGTGGGGAGGAGAGCTGGAGCAGGGAGGACAGGGCTGCCTCCACTCCTGGGGTAGGCTGTGGGCTGGGACCCCTTGTGGGAGAGGGTGGGACAGTGTGGCTTCCTCCCGCCTGTAGGGTCTGCTGGGGGAGGGTCCTCACTTGACCCTTCCTGGGGTCAGCACAGGTCAAGGGTTAAGAGGTCACCCCTGGCCCTTGGGAGCCCTGTCCCTGAGGTCCTCAGCATTTACCACTGTTCCTGGCATCACGGACTGTGGAACCAGGGGCAGCTCGTGGTGGGTTTTTAGCAAGTGGTGAGATGGGGCACTGTGCTCCAAACCAGACCCCAGGATGGGCCACCTAGTCACCAGTCTAGTGCGCAAGGATGACTTTCCTTTCCTTGATTTTGCCTTCCTTTTCCAGCCTGCTGGGGGAGGTGGAGGTGGTGAAGTGTTAGTGCAGTGACAGGTTCATCCTCGTCTGCCTGGGACCTTCCAGTTTTAGCACAGAAAGCCCCACAGCCCAAGAATCCCTTGGATACGAGCCCCTGTCCCTCCTTACAGGATGTCCTGGGAGCCCTGGGGTGTGGAGACACACAGGTGGGGGCCTGAGCCCCCATCCCCGTTCCCCAGAGGGAGCAGGCAGGGCACACAGGGCTCCGGGGCTCATGGTGTTCCGGGGTCCACAGTGAGCTGGGTGGCCAGGCTGCTCTTCCTTTGACACAGGGCTCTGAGGTGCCATGCCACACTTCACCCCATGTGCAGCAGCCCTCAGAAGTATCCACCCTGCACGAGCTTCCCACAGCCTGACACAGAGCCCCGCTGGGCTCACGTGGAGCTCACGTGGAGCTGTTTGCAGGGCCAGGCCCTCCTAGGGCTCCAGGGCGAAAACCTTTCCCAGCGTCTGGAGGTACCTGCGTCCCTTGGCTCAGGGCCCCTTCCTCCCCCTTCACAGCCACAGCACAGCCCTTCCAGCCTCTCTCAGACTCTCACCCTCCTGCCTCCTCTCGCGAGGACCTGTGAGGACACTGGGCCTCCGGGACAGCCAGGATCCCCTCCCATCTCAGGGTCCTTCACTCAATCCCACCCACAGAGTCCCCTCTGCCCCATCGTGCCCCACATCCACACATCCGGGAGAGCTGGGGGCTGTGATTTAGCCAGCCACACTGCCCATCCCAGTTTTGATTTACTGCACACCCGTCCTGGCCCCAAAGTAAAATGCCACAAAGACATGTCACTTGACCCCTCCCTGCCACCTGTCAGGACATCTCCCCAGCACAGCCCCAGGGATTTCCACACAGAAGGCCCATCCGCTCACATGGCCACTTGGTCAGGGTTCATTGATTAAGATTTTGTGCGTCGTTCAAGGTTTTACCTTTGTCAGAAGCAAAACCTTAAACAGTGTTTTCACATCCACAGTGGAAATGTACACAATTCGATATGTGGGAACAGAAAAAGTGCTTCTCCCGCACCCGCACCCCCACCCCCACTGGGGAAATGCCGCTCGGTGTGGCCCACCCAGATGGAAGCTGGGAGGACAGAGCAGCCTCCCCGAGCTGGGTTTGGGGACCCACCTCCCACCCGCCGTAACCCTGGAAGGTGGGTCCTCGCAGGCCTTGGCAGGTGAGAGCAGCTGCCGGGCTGGCGTTCCTGGGAGACCTAGGCCCTGGGGGTGCCTGGCCAGGCGCCCCTGAGGTGATCAGAGGTGGTCTCAAGCCTGTGCTCTGCCCACCCGTGTTCACGTGGCCTCTCCGGGCCGGAAGCAGCCTTTGACCATCCCAGCCAAGGTTAGGGGATTTCTGGGGAGCGAGGGAGCAGCAGCTGAGCTGGGGTTCTCCTCCCTGACCGCCCTCTCCTCTCCCCACAGAGGACGGGAGGGGCAGGCTCCGGCCAGCCAAGGCCAAGAGCGAGCGGAAGAAGAAGAGCTTCAGCCCGCTGCCCCCACAGCTGCCGCCGCCCGCTCACTTCCCCGCGGAGGAGGCGCTGTGGCTGCCGTCCCCGCTGGAGCCCCCGGTGCTGGGCCTGGGCCCCGCGGCCATGGAGCAGAGCCCCCTGCCAGCGCCCCTCAACGTTGTGCCCCCCGAGATGCCCAGTGAGGAGCTAGAGGCCAAGCCTCGGCCCATCATCCCCATGCTGTACGTGGTGCCTCGGGCCGGCAAGGCGGCCTTCAACCAGGAACACGTGTCCTGCCAGCAGGCCTTTGAGCACTTTGCCCAGAAGGGCCCGAACTGGAAGGAGCCGGCCTCCCCCATGGAGCTGACAGGGCCCGAGGAAGGTGGAGCCAGCAGTGGGGCCAGCCGCGCAGAGAGCAAGGCCCGGGCCGGAGAGGGCCAGGTGGGGACGAGGGGGAGGGCAGAGGAGGGGGGCAGGTGGAGGGGGGAGCAGGTGGGGAGGAGGGGGGCAGGCCAGGTAGAGGGGGACAGGCGGGGAGGAGGGGGGCAGGAGGGGGGGCAGGCGGAGAGGATGGAGGGAGGTGGAGAGGAGAGGGCAGGTGTGGTGGAGGGGGCAGGAGGCTGCCTGCAGGTCTCACAGGGAACTGTGGCTCTTCTTGCAGAGCAGGTGGGGTGTCTGTAGTTAGAGAACAGAGGGGCCTCATGGCCCTTTCCTGGGACCATCACCCCAGGGGAGGAGACTCAGGCCTCAGGCTCACTGAGCCTGTGTCTGGCTCGGAGGGAGCCCCCAGGGGTCTGTACCCTGGCCCTTACCACAGCCTGTTGTGTGTTTCAGGCACCTTCCACGTTTTCCAAATTGAAGATGGAGATCAAGAAGAGCCGGCGCCATCCCTTGGGCCGGCCGCCCACCCGGTCCCCGCTGTCGGTGGTCAAGCAGGAGGCCTCGAGTGACGAGGGTGAGTGGGGTCCCCAGGTCGGCTCTCCTCGGCCTTGCTCCGAGCTCTGCTGCTGTGGGGGCCTGACTCCCCTTCGACTGCCTCCCACCCCTCCCTAGGTCCTCCCCGCTGATCCCAGGCCCTTCTGTGGTTGTGCCACCTTACCTGTAAAACAGGGGCCGGTCCTCAGTGAGTCCAGTCAGGAAGGCTCACAGAGCTGAGGCTTGGAATCCCCAGGCCTGGGCCGCGCGCTCCCTGCAGACCCGGCTCCTGCGGCATGCCCTCCTCGAGGCCTGGCCGGGTGTCCCCGCCAGCTCGCAGGTGCGCAAGGCCACAGCTCCTCCCTCTCATGGCCTGGGACCTGCCCTATGCCCGTGGCTGCTCATGGTCTCCAGACTGTTGACAGAGCATGACAGTGCGAGTGTCAGGGGCTGTGGATTGGGTGGGAGCAGAAGTGCTGGCTACCCCTCCCAGGTGGAGGTGATGGAAATGGGGTCAGAGTTTGGGGTAACCAGATGAGGCCTGAGAGCTTGGGCAGGATCGACATGCAGCCCCTCCCAGCGTCTGATTTGTTTCCCATGCAGACATCCTCACAGCCACATCCATTGCTAGACACGGCCAGCAGAGAGGTCTGTCCTCAAAAGCACTGCAGCTGCCTCAGGGGCAGGGGGAGGTCTGCTGTATTCCAGCTGCACGACCAGAGGAAAGCCCCTCACCCACCCTGGCCACCCTGACAGGTGGTCACCCAGGGCAGATGGTCACTCCAGGACAGGTGGTCACCCAGGGCAGGTGGTCACCTCAATAGGTGGTCACCCCAGGGCAGATGGTCACTTTAGGACAGGTGGTCACCCAGGGCAGGCGGTCATCTCAATAGGCTGTCACCCCAGGGCAGGCGGTCACTCCAGGACTGGTGGTCACCCAGGGTAGGTGGTCACCCCAATAGGTGGTCACCCAGGGCAGGTAGTCACCCTGATAGGTGGTCCCCCTGGGAAAGGCTATCACCTCTGATAGGTGGTCACCCAGGGCAGGAGGTCACCTCTGATAGGTGGTCACCCAGGGCAGGAGGTCACCTTGACAGGTGGTCACCCTCCCTGGGACAGGCCGTCCCCTGGGCAGGTGGTGGTGCAGGGAGGCAGCTGCTGTTGGAGATGGCCCTGCCACCTGGGCTGCCCGCCGAGGGGTCAGGGCTTGCGCCTCCCCACGGAAGATTCCTCCCAGGCCTGAGCAGGGGCCATCCGGGCCTTGGAGAGGTTGGAACAAAAGGCTGTGGCCGGGCTTCGAGTGGGAGGGGAGGAGACAGAATCTTCCGTGGAACTCGCAGCCAAGAGCCGCTGTCTTGGTGTGCAGAAATCCTGCTAAGTCTGCTTTTCATCTCCGGCTTTAGCCTTTGATTGGGGATGCGCATAGAATATGAAAATGGCCTGCAGGACGTCTTTCATCCTGCGTGTAATTGGAGGGGTGGGCAAAGAGGGTTCTAGGAGCGCTGGGATCACAGGGTGGAGGAATCGGCAGGAGACAGAGGAGTGACCAGGGGCCTGTGGGCCGCCTTGGGAAGGGGCCTTGCCTTCTAGCTGTGTATCCTTCCGGAAAGTGCCTCCAGGGCCTCCGTGGACTCCCCCCCTCTCCACACCCCACTGTGGCCCTTCGTTGAGACCGTCACGGCCCCAGAACCCCAGGCATCCTGGCGTCATGAGTGACAGGTGTAGCTGGTAGCTCCGTTCTCATCCCCTGGGCCTTGAGCCGCTTGGGGCCTTCCCCAGGCACAGCTGATGGGGCTGTTGGGTCTGGGTTTTCAGAGCAGTCTTCGCTTAAGGGTTCCTGAGTCTGCCGTGGGGGTCCTGGGACCCCACCTTGGGGAGCCTGCCCTGCCCTCCTCTGGATGAACCAGAGGCAGCGCCACAGTTGGGCTGATCCCAGGACCCCAGGCTCCCCCTTAGGTTGGGCTAAGGGTTGGGCCACAGAAACGGGTACCCTTCTCCTGCGGACAGCCCCGCTATGTCCAGAGGAGATGCAGGGAGGGGACATGGCGAGATTGGGGTGCGGCAGCTGGCAGTGGAGGCCATTAGAGTCCAGTGGGGACAGGCGGCAGGTGGGAGAGAGACCGCCGTGCTTCTCACCAGCAGACCTGCCTCACCAGAGTGTCCCTGTCACGAAGCTCTGCCCGCAATGGGACGCCTGGGCTTCCCAGCCCCAGTCACGGCCCCTCCTGACTCCTTGCCTCACTCCTCCTGCACCTCCCTTAAGTTCAGGGAGTCTGTGCCCACCCATAACAGGAAGGGCAGTGTCCCTGAGTATCGCTGGGTCACTCCCAAAGACCCCGCACAGACTCAGACCTCAGGACAGGTGCAGGGCAGCGGGGGCAGGGCTGGGCACTGAGTTTGGTGGGTCCTTGGCCCGGAAGGCGCCCAGTGAGTGTCGGAGTGGACAGCTCCAGATGTCCAGGGAGAAACAGATGCTGGGGGAGGGGCTCAGAGGAACCATGGTTAGGGGCTGAGGCCTCGGGTGGCAGTCAACCGAGACAGATGTGTCCCCTCTTGTTGGTGGGATGGGATGCCGCAGTGCCAGCTTGATGGGCATTGCGGAGAACGGGGCAGCCAGGAGGCGGGTGGAGGGGGAGCCATGGACCAGGGGCCCTGCTGGGCTTAGACCCGGGCCCGTTTCCCTGGCAGGTGGGGTGATTCCTCAGGCGGGTTTTTAAGGGCTTCAAATGTCTCTCGTTCCTCCGCCCGGCTCTTCTAGAGGCATCCCCTTTCTCTGGGGAGGAGGACGTGAGTGACCCTGAGGCCTTGAGGCCCTTGCTGTCCCTGCAGTGGAGGAACAGAGCAGCCAGCTTCCAGGCGGAGAGGAAGTTCAACGCGGCGGCCGCGCGCACGGAGCCATACTGCGCCGTCTGCGTCCTCTTCTACCGCTACTGCCAGGTGGGCAGGCGGGCCCTGGCGGGCACCTCGCCCCCAGGCGTGGGCTCCGGCCAGGTCTGGGTGGACAGAGGCAGCGAGGGTGCCGCGCCGAGGGTGGCGAGCCCGTCTCGGGGCCCTGCTGCTGAGAGCCACCCGCGGCATACCTGGGAGCCGGAGTTAGCGCTCTGCTCCAAGACAGACAAGGCCTGACACCCACACCGTCTCCAGGCAGTCGCTGTCCTTTGTGAGGCCGCAGAGGCTGCTGGCAGCCACAGGCCGGGCAGGCCGCGTAGGACATGCGTCTTCCTAACTCCCCTTGTCAGGCAGAGCGTGGTGACTCCTTCATCACGCGCCCTCCAGTGCAGGGCCCATGCAGGCGGCCTGAGCTCTGTGTCTGTTGCGACTCTCATGGGAAGGTCTTCATGGGGTGGGGACAGGGCCAGACAGTGTCTGGGGATTCTAGCTTCCTGGAGAAGAGAGGAGAGGGGCCGAGGTGGCCCTTGGCACTGTTATACCCAGGCGAGTTTAAATAGAAGCGCCGTGCTCTGAGTTTGTTGAGAGTCCACTGTTAATGGCCAGCGTCCGAGAGTCAGCCAGAGCTCAAACCTCTCGGCCCAGGACAAAGGCCGGTCAACACTTTTATATCAGTTTAGGGTCAGGGGGTGGTAAGCAGGTTATGACAGAAGCAGAAGGAGCGGGTTAGGGGAAGGCGGGGTGCCTCACAGCAGAACTCTATTGAAAGTTGTTTTCCACTCAGGATGTGGGGTGTGCGGTGACACAGTCGCAGGTACAGGATGTATGGGCCACTGGGCCCTGCTTCTCAGAAAACTGGTTTCAGAGATGCCAGGTGTCTCCGACCACAAGCTCTCAGAACAGAATGCCCTACATAGCTCAGGGTGGGCAAAATGGGGTTGGCAGAATGGTTCAGAACGTGTTCATCACAGCCAAGCTAGGGTATTTCAGCACCTCAGCAGGTTGAGCAGGGTCAGGCATCTCCCGACGCCCCTCCGTCGAGGCAGGCCCCGTAGCCAGAGGGCATCAGAGCCCTGAGAGAGGCCTGCACTGCCCACCCGTCCCCCACACAGCTCTGTCCCCTGAAGGCCCCCTCTCCCCTACAGGCCCTACAGACTGAGAAGGAGGCGCCCCCAGCCTCCCTCGGAGAGGGCTCCTCGGCCACACCGCCCTCCAGAAGCGGCCAGAAGACGCGGCCGCTGATCCCCGAAATGTGCTTCACCTCTGGCGGCGAGAACACGGAGCCGCTGCCAGCCAACTCCTACATCGGCGACGACGGGACCAGCCCTCTCATCGCCTGCGCCAAGTGCTGCCTGCAGGTCCACGCCAGTGAGTGCCGCCGGGAACCGAGGAGCCGCGTCTCAGTGGGGCTCTGGTGGGGTGCTGTGGGGGCGCCGTCCTCCCCTGCAGAGGCCAGGCTGGCCCCTCTCCCTGGCTGCTCTTTCGGGGCCAGGGCAGGGGCCTCCCCCAGTGACTTCCTGCAGTTCCTGACTTCCTCATCCTTCCCGTCGTGGGGCCGCTGGGCTGTGGTCCCGCCATCTAGAGAAGAGGAAGGGCTGTGGCCGTGGAAGGGCCAGGTGGCCCCCGCCACCCCCAGGCAGGACAGGCCTCCGCTCCCCCAGGGTCAGGAAGACGCCAGTGCAGGCCCAGGTGCCAGCCTCTGGGAGGACGAAGCCTCTGTTCTGAGGGGCCCTGGGCTCATTCCGCCCTGTCCCTGACGCCTGAAAGCTCACCCTAGGGCACAGCGAGAAGTGAGCCAGGCACATCCCAGGAGGACCAGAGACCTGCGCCCCGCCTCCCCCAGGCGGTGCTCCCTGCTGGTTGCTCTCTCTGCCAAGCAGCCTTTGCAGGCAGACGTCCCTGCCCTTGACCCTGGCCCGGACAGGGTCCCTCCCCTTTGGCCCTCTGGACAGTTCTGCCGAGTCCTCCCCAAGGCCTGGGAGGCAGCGGGAGGAGCTCAGGCGCCCGCTACGCCTGTGATTTGGGGCCCGGGTTGAAACTGATGGTCACAGTGAGATTGAGCATGGTCAGGGCGTCTGATCTCTCTCTGTTCTCAGGGACCCCTCCCCAGTCCTGAGGCTGCGCTGTGGATGCAGACAAGGAAAAGGATGTCTGTCTCTCTCCCAGGCGCTAGAGGGTGGCAGGAGATGAACTTCCAGGGCAGGGGGAGGGCTTTCTGGAGCAGGTTAATTTTCTGTGCCCCGGCAGAGGCGGCAGCCATCCATCTCTGTCGGTTTCCTCCTGGCAGCGGTTGGCCTGGGGGCTCACTGTGTCTGCTGGCTAGGAGGCTGTTCACTCTGCTTTGCTGGGCCTGGGTTTGGCCCGTGCCCCGGGCAGGTGGGCTTCCTGGGGCAAGGGTCGCTAAGGGCCCCAGACCTGCCACAGCCAGGCCAACCCAGCCAGGGTCACCTCAGCAGATGCCCCCACCCCCAGCCGTGCCCACCGCTCTGCTATTCTGGAGGCAGTGAGGTCTGGGCCACCAGCCCTGGCAGAGAGCCCCTCCCACACTGCAGGGCAGTGGCTCCAGCAGAGGCCGAGCCCTGGGGGCAGGTGGAGCCCCTGCCGTCGCACTGGGGGCACAACTCGGCCCTCCGTGCCCTCTCCCCACTTCCAGACCCAGGGCCACATCCAGAAGTGAGTTGCCTTTGTGGACTGGGCCTTTCTGGGCACAGCAGGAGGAGCCACTGTCAGGGGTACAGAGCCCCGACAAAGAGGGGCCCTCGAGACACCACCAGGCCGAGCGCAGCAGGCCCAGCCGGAGCTCAGGGCCCTGCTCCCTGTCCTCCGTCCTCCTTCGACACAAGCAGCTTCCAGACCTTTCTCTCACTCCACGTGCTGCGGCCTGGAGTGACTTTCCAAGGGTGGTAACAGCAGACACCCTGAATGCCGCAGCTGTGTCTGGAGGCCCTGTCACCCCACATGCAGACGCCAGCCCCCGAGTTACCTGCACCTCCTTCCGAGTCTCACTCGGCCCCCCAAGTCTCACCCGCCCCCCAGATCTGAGCTGGCCCCGCTGTCTTCCAGGTTGCTATGGGATCCGTCCCGAGCTGGTCAATGAAGGCTGGACGTGTTCCCGGTGCGCAGCCCACGCCTGGACTGCGGTAACTCGCTCCCTGCGGTGGGGTTGGTGCTCTGAGAAGCCCGGGCCCGGCCCCACTCCAGCTCTGGGTGGTGACTTTGGGCTGCAGCCTCCCCTCTGTGGGCTTGGTTCCTCCACCTCTTTCACCTCTGCCCTGAGCGGGTGGAACCCGAGGGACTCCGGCTGTCACTTTGGTGGCTGCTACGTTGAAATATAAGGACCGTGGGCTGGGGACGGTTGGTGGATCAGGGCCCCACGCAGCATTTCGGGGAGCCTGCCCAAGCCAAACTCACCCACAACTGTCTGGTCTCCACAGGAGTGCTGTCTGTGCAACCTGCGAGGAGGCGCGCTGCAGATGACCACTGATAGGAGGTGCGTGGCGCCAGGCATGGGCCTGGGGGCTGGGGGACTAGATGGGAGCCCGCCCTAGGCTGAGGCTCCATGCAGTGTGACCCCAGTGCCCAGGGGTCAGCTGTCACCTTCGTGTAACCACCCAGTGTCATGGATGGGGTGGTCAGGGCTGAAGAGGAACACATGCCTGACCTCCCCGAAGGTCCCCAGGCCCTGACCCAGCTGACATACGCATCACGCACGGCCCCTCTGTGGCCTGCCCAGGCCCTCAGAAGCACCCCTGACTCCGCCCCCGCCCTGCCAGGTGGATCCACGTGGTCTGCGCCATCGCCGTCCCCGAGGCCCGCTTCCTGAATGTGATCGAGCGCCACCCCGTGGACATCAGTGCCATCCCCGAGCAGCGGTGGAAGCTGGTAGGTCCTTGTGGTCGAGGCCAACCCTGCCCACACCTTGGGGACCCGCCGGCCAGGCCCAGCTCCCCACCTGCTTGCTCCAAAGCAGTCTTTCCTCCAAGCTCTGCGTCTCCCCGGGGTTGGTTGGCAGCTCTCGGGAAGCCAGTCACACCGACTTTAGCAGGCGTGTTACTTTTTGAATCGTTCACTGAGGCACAAGGTACAAAAGTCAAAAGGCACCCAGGGCGCCACGGACAAGCAGGCCCGTCAGATACGCCTCGGGCCGTCCTCTGCAGGTTCCAGCACCCCGTGCGGTGCCCACCTTTCCACAAAAGCAGAGGCACTGTGCATGCCGCTGCACAACTGACCTTTCCACAAAAGCAGAGGCGCTGCGCACGGTGCTGCACAACTGACCTTTCCACAAAAGCAGAGGCGCTGCGCACACCGCTGCACAACTGACCTTTCCACAAAAGCAGAGGCGCTGCGCACGCCACTACACAATTGGGCCGTCTGAGTTTGGTTGTTTTTCTAATAACAAGCCTGGGCAACATGGTGAAACCGCATCTCTATAAAAAATGAAAAACAGTAGCCAGGCGTGGTGGTGCACACCTGTGGTCCCAGCTGCTCGGGAGGCTGAGGTGGGCGAATCGCATGAACCCAGGAGATCCAGGTTGCAGTGAGCTGTGATCGCACCATTACACTCCAGCCTGGGTGACACAGCCAGACCCTGTCTTTAAAAAAAAAAACTGTAACAATGCTTAGCATGGCAGCTACCCTCTTAACAAGCATCTGAGGTTCAGTACAGCATCCATCACGGCCCCAGTGGGCATCAGGGCTCTGCAGCCCATTCGCTGTAGTGTATCACTGAGACTTCACACCTGCTGAGCAGCTCCCTCCACCCGCCCCGGCGCCCGGCACTCTGATTCTGTGTGTTTGCCTGTGTTATAGATCCCATGTGAGTGGGATTGTGCAGTCTTTATTCTGCAACTGGCTTCTTTCTTAAGAGACAGGGTCTCCACTTGGGGAGGCCGAGGTGGGCGGATCAGGAGGTCAGGAGATCGAGACCATCCTGGCCAACCAGAGATAGAGTGAAACCGCATCTCTACTAAAAATACAAAAATTAGCTGAGTGTGGTGGCAGGCACCTGTAGTCCCAGCTACTCAGGAGGCTGAAGCGAGAATCGCTTGAATGAGGGAGGTGGAGGTTGCAGTGAGCCGAGATCGTGCCACTGCACTTCAGCCTGGCGACAGAGCGAGACTCCATCTCAAAAAAGAGAGAGAGAGAGAGAGACAGGGTCTCATTCTGTTACCCAGGCTGGAGTGCACTGGCGCCATCAGAGCTCTCTGCAGCCTCAAACTCCTGGGGTCAAGCAATCCTCCCACCTCAGCCTTCCAAGTAGCTGGAACCAGGAGCACACGCCAAAAACTTAACTCCTAATTTTTATGTTAAGAGATGGGGTCTCACTATGTTGCCCAGGCTGGTTTGGGACTCCTGGCCTTGAGATCTTCTTGTCCTGACCTCCCGAGTAGCTGGGATTACAGACATCTTTCTTTAGCATAATATCTTCAAGGTTCATCCATATTCATTCAACCCAAATATGGCAAGAGTTTCTTCTTTTCGTGGCTGAATAACGTCGCGCCGTGTGGATGGACCGCGTTGTTTTTATGCGAGCACTGTCAATGTCTCTCTCTGCCTTCCAGCTCTGTGGGTTGCACCGCAGCTGATGTGGGTGTGCGGTTGTGGTTCGGGGATTCTCATGTCATTTCCCGTGGATACAGACCCAGCAGTGGGACTGCTGGGCCGCTGGGCAGCTCTTTTTTTTAGCACTGGAGGAAACTGCTCTCCCTTGCGGCTGGACGGACTCCCGTTCCCACCTGGGGTGCAGGGGTCTCCTCGTGCCCTCATCCTCACCCACACCTACCTTGGACTGTTCCGTAGCAGCCCCCGAGCTGGTGCACGGCGGCATCCTGCTGTGGTTTCACGTGTTTCCCTGACAGTCGGTGATGCTGGACAGCTTCGCATGGTCCCACTGGCCATCTGCATGCCGCCTTTGGAGAGACGTCTGCTCCGCTCCTTCACCCGTTTTGTGCCCGGGTTGCTTGGCCTTTGTGGTGGAGTTGGAGGCGCGCTGTGCTCCACGCTCGGTGCACATTGTGGCTCCCCTGTAGGTGAGCGCAGCCTCCTTGGTGTGGCAGGGCCTCATGCTGGGGGCTTGGGAGGCTTCCTTCTGCTCTCGGTGATGACGGCCCCCTTGGGAGAACCCCTTGGAGCCACAGGGCAGCCAGGGAGTGGTCAGTGCTGGCCACCAGCTGTCTGTGCACTCGGGGCAGACTCCTCGCCCTTGCTGTGCCTCGGTGTTCCGCTCTGTGCTGTGGGGCTCAACAGTCCCGCTGTGCAGGGCTGCAGTGGTGTGAGCTGGGCCCACTCCCAAAGCATGGACCACCCCATCCGAGCATGAGCGGCTGCTCAGGGCTGGTCGAATCTGCAGGCTCATTCCCCTGGACCCCCAGTGTCCCCCACTGCATCTGATCATGTCGTGAGAGCCTGTGGTCTTGCCCCACACTGTCCATTTTGCAGGTGAGGGGCCCAGGGCCTGGAGGGCTCGGCTGATCATGGCCCTGGCTGTAGCCCCACAGGGCCGCCTCTGCCCCACAGCCGCTAGCCCACCTGTGCACACAGCACTTGGGGCTGTCCCCGCCTGCTGGAAAATGACACTCGGCTGGCCCTTTAAATCAGCTGCCTTCGGAGCCTTGGGATTTGGCCCAGAAAGGAGATGAGGAGGCCGGGTGCGGTGGCTCACGCCTGTACTCCCAGCACTTTGGGAGGCCAAGGCAGGCAGATCTCCTGAGGTCAGGAGTTCCAGACCAGTCTGTCCAACATGGTGAAACCCTGTCTCTACTAAAAACACAAAAATTAGCTGGGCATGGTGGCGCACGCCTGTAATCCCAGCTACTCTGAAGGCTGAGGCAGGAGAATCGCTTGAACCCGGCAGTTGGAGGTTGCAGTGAGCCGAGACTGCTTCAGCCTGGGTGACAGAGCGAGACTGTCTCAAAAAAAAAAAAAGAGAGTGAAGTGCAGACATTGCTGGGCCCGTGTTGCGTGAGGCAGTGCTGTTGGGGGACACGTTTGTCCCGATCCCCTCCAGCTTCTGCATGTGTGTCTCGTGGAGCCCTGGAGGCTGGGCCTTCGTCCCCACTAAAGGCTATGCATGCGGCAGTGCTGATGTGGGCATGTGTTTGTCCCGATCCCCTCCGGCTTCCATACGCATGTCTCGTGGGCCCTTGGAGGCTGGGCCCGCAGCCAGTGGCACGCCGCAGCATCCTGCCCGCTTTTCCTGCCGGGATTATTCTCCAGCCATGGACACAGTGCCTGGTGTTGACATTCAGGCTGGTGTGGAGGTGGGGCTGGAAGCAGACACCCCTGGCTGGCGGAGTGGGTCTGCTGGGGAGACCCATGAGGTTCAGACTGACGCCACCACGGAGCCCAGGCTCCCGTGCGCTGGTGCTAGGTGCCCGTGAGCCCGGCGGGCCGGGATGCCACGCTTGGAGCCCACAGGTGCCAGGCCACCTGAGCAGGGCCGCGAGGGCAGTCACGGAGGCTTATCTGGAAGGGGAGGCCTGGATCACGGAGCAGAGCGTGCGGCAGGTCACGCCAGCCTGGCCGGGCACGGCTGGGCACGGCCAGGTGATTAGGAAGCCAGCAGCCCGAGGGTGATGCTTCCGAGGCACCCGTGACTCAGTCCACAAACTCGGGCGTAAAAGGCCTCATTATTCAGGTGGAGTGATGGTGCGCTGCGCGGCGCCAGCAATAAATCCTCCCGCCCCGACGCCTTATGGATCATCTGACATTTCCAGAATGCAGCCTCTTCATTACTGGTGCTTGTAACGATGAATTAAAAGTCCTGTTACACAAAGCCCGCTTGTACTGCTTAATGGAGCTTTGCAAGGAGGTGGCAGTTAACTCCTGCTCGCCCAGCCACCCACCCACCTTCGCAGGCCTCGGGCAGGCCACAGGCACGGGTGCTCACTCCTGGTTCCCTGTCCCTCAGCCTGTCTCCAGGGCCCCTAGCTGCCGGCTCAGGGCTGCAGGCAGTCCTGGTGAGTCAGGGGCCTCTGGCCGGTCACCCGCCTTCCTGGGCCAAGTTCGTGCCAGGTTCTCAAGGTGTGCAGCTAAGAAGCTCCCTCAGCTACCCGCAGGGCTGGCTCCTGGCAGTGGGCAGAAGCACTGGAAGCTCCCTGGAGGAGCTGGGAGGTCTGGGAGGGGCTGGGATGGGAGGGTGCAGCGCCAGGGCAGCAGGAGGGGCAGTCATACCAGCTCTCCACACTGCCACTGCCTGCCTGGAGGGTTAGGGCTTGGTCGGAGGGGGGCTCTCGGCTCCTCAGGGATTGGGGTTGTTTGTGAAAGCAGTTGGTGGACAGCCTCACACCGTAGTATGGGACAGGCTGAGGACATGGTGTCGTGGGTGGCACCCAGCGGTGACCACCTGCCTCCTCCAGTCCATGGCGCCCTGCAGACCTCCGAAGCCCACCACGTGTCATCCTCACAGCCCTGTGTCCTCCAAGGAAGGACACTGAGCTGTGAATTGTGAACCAAACACTGGTATCTGGGCCCTTCAGGCCCCGCAAGGGCCATAGACCCTGGCTCCCTGGCCACCACTCCTACACACCGGCCATTCTGCGGGAGGGGGAGGCTGCGCTGGAGGGCTGCATGGTGCATGGCATATGTCATGTGACTGCCCTGGGCCGGACCAGCACTGGAAGTGGCTCTTCAAACCGCAGCTCCAGGAAAGGGAGGTGACAGCGAAGAACACCTGCCTGACCTCCTGTGGCCACAGTGCATGGTGTGACCGGGACCTCACATTGGGGTGGCTGAGGGTGGCTGTGGCCCCAGGGGCAGCTCCTGACAAATGGCCCCAAGGGTCCTGGGGCACGATCTTCACAGCGTGGAGACGCAGGGGTACGGGCTGCCCGCCACTACAGGGCAGTAGGGGATGGTGCTGTACACCAAACCCAGACTGCCCCAGGGGCGGGTTTCTCCTGGGCCTGGGCGGAGGGGCGGACGCCTGTGGGTGGTGATGTGTCGCAGACGGCTCAGCAACCCCACCTAACAGTGTCCAGGCAGGGCCTCTCCCCACCCCCAGGCCCCCCAGGGAGTGCAGCTGCCACTCCTCCACACAGGCCGCTCTGTGGGAGGTGGAGGCCATGCTGGAGGGCTGCGTGGCACATGGCGTGTGACAAGAGAATTGGGTATTGACGGTTCGATAACGGGGTCTCAATGCTGTCGACCGGCTGCTCCAGCCAGTGGCTTATCTGGCTTTTGAGCATGGTTTATGGAGCAGTGACGGTGCCATGTATTAAATGCTTAGCTGGGCCCGGCGTGGGTGTGGCAGCCACCAGGGCCCAGTGCTGACTCAGGCAGGTGCTTCGGCATGAGCCCCACCGGCTGGAAGATCCACTAAAGTGCCCCTCCTCACCACACAGGCTCCTCTGCAGGGCTTCTTGTTAAAATCCGCCGGAAAGGGCCCACGCAGTGGCGCACGCCTGTAATCCCAGCACTTTGGAAGGGAGGACTTGAGTTCCGGAGTTTGAGGCCAGCCTGGGCAACATAGCCAGACTCCGCCCCCATCTCCCACCCTGGTGCCCATGAGTCCACTTCCTGTGTCTGTGGGCTGCCACCCTGGTGTTGCAGATCCCGGGTCCCACGGTCCGGCCCACGCCGGCCGCCTGCACTCACAGGGGGGTCACCAGGGTACATCTCTGTCACCATGTGGTTCCTCTCTGGCTGAGCGACACCACATGGGGCTCCTCAGTGTCTTTCCCAGCAGTCAGTGACACACAGGGGGATGGGGGGCACTCCTGGGTGCTCCAGTGCCTACTGCTTCCCGGGGGCTGAGCAGCAGGAGGCTGGGTCGGTGGGTCTGGAGGGCTTGGCCAGGGAGGCTGTGGGCTCTGGGCTGGGGTGGAGACCCCTCGCTGGGCGGAGCACCAGACCCCTCCCACAATGCCTCCCTTGAAGGCTGTCCTGGGAGGGGCTGGAGCCTCCACCCCAGGGTCGTAGGGAAACTCCCAGCCCCATGCCCCTGCCTGTGTCCCTATCCCCAGAAATGTGTGTACTGCCGGAAGCGGATGAAGAAGGTGTCGGGCGCCTGCATCCAGTGCTCCTACGAGCACTGCTCCACGTCCTTCCACGTGACTTGCGCCCATGCCGCCGGGGTGCTCATGGAGCCGGACGACTGGCCCTACGTGGTCTCCATCACCTGCCTCAAGCATAAGTCGGGGGTCCACGCGGTCAGTGCCTGCCCCCCTCCTCCCCCCACTCCCCACCCCCGCCGGTGCCCGTGCTGACTGTCCACCCCTCCCCCGGCACCCTCCGCACCCTCCCAGGTCCAGTTCCTGAGGGCCGTGTCCCTGGGCCAGGCGGTCATCACCAAGAACCGTAACGGGCTGTACTACCGCTGCCGCGTCATCGGGACCGCCGCGCAGACCTGCTACGAAGTGAACTTCGACGACGGCTCCTACAGTGACAACCTGTACCCGGAGAGCATCACTGTGAGTGTAGGGTGGGGCTGGGGCGGGGTGGGGGAGGCTGGGCTGTGGGGCAGGGGCAGGAGAAGCGGGGAACAGCCTGACTCCAGATCCCTCCATGGGGTCCCCTTGTCCCCAGGCCCCTTCAGGAAAAGCACTGCTCACTGTGCTGTGCAGAAACAAAGCAGAAAGCGTGATCAGTGCAGCGTGACATAGCCGGGCCTGCACACTCGCCCCGGGCGCCTGCGGCTGGCCACGGGGCTGCAGGCAGAAAACTTTGCTTGCCAGCACAGGGGAGGGTCTAAAACCCAGCGAAAACCCCGGTGTAGTGTGGCCGGCACCTCAGCTCCTCCCTGTTCTCCCCGCAGAGTAGGGACTGTGTCCGGCTGGGACCCCCTTCCGAGGGGGAGCTGGTGGAGCTCCGGTGGACCGACGGCAACCTCTACAAGGCCAAGTTTATCTCCTCCGTCACCAGCCACATCTACCAGGTAAGCAGGGGCCTGGCCACCCACCACGCCTTCGCCAGCCTCTTCCCGTGGGTGCAGGGACGGGAGGGGCGAAGCCCTGGCCAAATGCCTCTGCCTGGGGCGCTGGCGGTGTGGGCCGTGGTGAGTGGGGCCTGTGGGGCCTGGCTGAGCCTCGGCTCGCCTGCCTGATGTAGAGGCACAGGGCGTGTTGGTTTCAAAGCTGAAGGGGGCCTCCACTGGCTGACATTTCCCTCCGAGACAGCTTCGCAATTTTTCTTAACGTGAATTCACCCTTTCGGAGTCTACAGCTCAGTACCCCTGGGGGTTTTTTTTTGTCAAATTGGTAGCGAGTTTCTTCTCATGACTGTGGAAGAGAAATTATTTAAAAGTGTGGAATTTTAGGCTGGGTACGGTGGTTCGTGCCTGTAATCCCAACGCTGGGAGGCCGAGGCGGGAGGATCACTTGATGCCAACAGTTCAAGACCAGCCTGGGCAATGAAGCGAGACCGCTCCCCTACCTGCCAACTCTACAAAAAAATGTAAAAAGTTGGCTGGGCATGGGGGTGTGCACCTGTAGTCCCAGCCACTCGGGAGGTGGGAGGCTTGCTTGAACCCAGGAGGTCGAGGATGAAATGAGCTGTAATTGAGCGACTAGACTCCAGCCTGGGTGACAGATGCTGTCTCCAAAAAAAAAAAAAAAACTCTGCTGGGAAGCATTCTGGTGCATGCAGCACATGGCAACATGGGTGGGGGTTTGCGTAATGGTAACAGGACCCTCTGCCTGCCCTGGAGCCCCGGAGTCCCGCCCAGGCAGCTCGGACTGAACTCTGAGGAAGGGAGGTTGAGCCAGGATCTCTAGAAGGAGGTAGAAGTTTGCTCCAGAGATCAGGCCAAACACGTGCCGGTCTCCCTCCTTCCCTCAAGAAACCTGTGAAGACATTGGGAAACGTGAACGAATGAAGTAGCCATTTATAATGTACACAGCGCACAGCCATGCTTGAAAATGACGAGGGAACCCCAGGATAGGTCTTGACAACACGTCCCGCAGAAGAACCGATGGAAGCAGTCCCTGGTGGCTGGCGGAAGCAGACTGTGCTGGGAGCTTGCGGGACCGTCGTCACATCACCAGAGCCCAGGCAGGGACTGCCTCTGAGAGCGGGGAGCTCGCCCCAAGGAAGCTGAGCTACCGCGACAGTCAGTAATGAGATAATGCCAGCCAGGCGGGTGTGGGGCTCAGGCCTGTGATCCCAGCACTGTGGGAGGCTGAGGCAGGCAGAGTGCTCCCAGGGGTTCGAGACCAGCCTGGGCAACACGGCAAAACCCTGCTTCTACAAAGCACAAAATTAGCTGGACGTAGTGGCACTGGCCTGTAGTCCCAGCTACTTGGGAGGCTGAGGTGGGAGGATCACTTGAGCCCAGGAGGCTGAAGTTCAGTGATCTGAGATCGTGCCACTGCACTCCAACCTGGGCGACAAAGCAAGGCCCTGTCTCAAAAAAAAAAAAAGTCACGTCTCCAGAGTGCCCAGGGGCAGGGGCTGTGAAATCAGGAGTGAAGCCGGCAAGCCACTGTGGAGCGCCCGTGTGCCTGCGAGGATCTCGGCCACACGATCCTGAGAACGCCTCTGTGTGCCAGCCAAGGAGGTGGCCTGGAGCTGCCTGCCACGCTCCTGAGGCTGAGGCTGGGCCTGCGGGCAGACTGGTTAGCAGGGGCTTCAGCAGGCCCCAGTAACTGCTGAACCGAGTGGATGCGACGCCCACGCCAAGGCTCCAGGAGCCCCCCAGCCTGTCGGGAACACGCAGCACATTTCCCTCTCACGTGACCCTCAAAATGCTTCTGAGAAGCGCCGGGCGCGACCGCCCCATGGGAAGCCTGGGCAGAGGCACGCGCCTCTCTCATTTCCTGCATCTGCAGCTGTATCCAGGTTCCTCCAAATGTTAAAAAGCAAACGCCGCCTTCAGAACCTGCCCCGTGGAGACGCGTGGTGAAAGCGCAGGTTCCAGGGAGGCCTCTGGGAGGAAACCGATGTAAGTCTCCGGTCAGCCCGCAGTTCCCAATGACCTGAGCACAGAAAGCTCCCCGGGAGCCTACTTGGACCGGGCCGTGTGAGCGCCACCCTCCCAGGCGGCTCTGTGCTCCTGAGAATCTGGGGTGGGTCTCCCTGGTCTTCCTGACCCAGAAATCTGAGCCGGTTTCAGCTGAGTTTCTAGACTGCGCCTGCTCCTCCTGGCAAAGCCACATCTGTGCCGTGCCTGAGTCACCGTGTGCAGCACCTGCTGGAAGCTCAAGAGGCCAATTCGGGGCCAGGGAGCTGGGGAAGGCTCCGGGTGGGCCCTCGGCCCCTGGGTGGGAGCTCCAAAACCCGCGGCTGCCTCAGCCACACCGGGGGTGACTTTCCAGGGCTCAGACACCAGGACTCCTCCGCCTGGATCCTCCTCGTGGGACAGGCGCTGGGAAGGGGCCTTCACCTAGTGGCTTTCCTTTACAAATGAGATGGGAGGGACAGGGCAGAGGGTGGCATCTTGGGCTCTCGGTTCCCGGCAGCCTCCTCCACACATCCCCTAGAGATCCGTGCTGTCGCCCCAGGACATGGCCCGGAGGCAACCAGCCATCCCAGAGTCCACACTGGGCACTCCCAGCTCTGCTCCTCCCGCCACTAGCTGACACACACTGTCCCCAGGGCCCACCCTCCAGTGGGCCCTGTGCACCCAAGGGGCCAGCCTCCCAGCTCGAAAGGCCAGGGCCTGCCTGGAGCACCTGCCAGCCTGGCCATGCAGGGCCCCTGAGAGCCAAATCCCCCCTGCAGGTGGAGTTTGAGGACGGGTCCCAGCTGACAGTGAAGCGAGGAGACATCTTCACCCTGGAGGAGGAGCTGCCCAAGAGGGTCCGCTCTCGGCTGGTAAGTGCGCAAGGCCGGCCCGGTGGCTGCCGGTGGCTCTCAGGGAGCCTGTCTTGGACGCGGCAGGACATGGACTGCGGCTCCCGATGGCGTGGGCCACCCCCTCCTCCGCGCCTCTGCTGGCGTCCCGCGTCCCGCTGGCTCCACCCCGTCCTCTGCCTTGAGTCCAGGTGCACAGCTCCCGGGTGATGCCGGTCATGTGGGGAGGGAGGACTGGAGGAGCCCCAGCCCTCCCCTTGTCACCCATGCGGAGCAGACCCACCAAGCCTCCTGGGCCCTGCGGGAGCCGCGCTGCCCAGCCCTGCAAGGGGCAGCCTTAGTCATTGCAGGTTTCGGGGCACAGGCAAAGTCGCTTGCCCAAGTTGGCGGCTTATAAAAGCTTTCCTGAGCTTGTTCCTTATTAAACGGGAGCAGGAGTTGTGGAGGCAGGGACCGCGCTGGCTTTCTCTGGCTTTCTCTCCCGCAGCCCTCACTGGCTTCCTTTATTTTCTTCCTAATGCAGAGGGGAGGCGTTGAGGGGCACAGCCCACAGGGGAGGTGCCTGCTCCTGGGCACAGCTACTCAGCTGCAGAGGGGTCCCTCAGGGAACAGATGGGGGCTGCCAGACAGACGGACAGTCCCAGCCCCGGCCAGAGCTGTCCACCCCATAGGGGCCAGAGGCCGGGGTGGAGTGCGGGGCCCCTCCCTCCCCTGGCAGGGCCTGGACTGCGGATCAGGGGTTTGCACTAAGACAGGAGCCTGCCGAGCAGCACCCCCAGCGATCAGGGGTCTGTGTCCAGCTGGCTCGTCTCAGAGGCCACAGAAAGTGGCCGGGGCCGCGCAGAGCCCCCACCGTGCTAACCAACTGCTTCCACTCTCCGCAGTCACTGAGCACAGGGGCGCCGCAGGAGCCTGCCTTCCTGGGGGAGGAGGCCAAGGCCGCCAAGCGCCCGCGCGTGGGCACCCCACTCGCCACGGAGGACTCGGGGCGGAGCCAGGACTACGTGGCCTTCGTGGAAAGCCTCCTGCAGGCGCAGGGCCGGCCCGGAGCCCCCTTCTAGGACAGCTGGCCGCTCAGGCGACCCTCAGCCCGGCGGGGCAGGCCATGGCACGCCCTGGGCGTTCGCTTGCTGTGAATTCCTGTGCTCGTGTCCCTGGCCCCCGAGAGGCCACCTCCAAGCCGCGGGTGCCCCCTAGGGCGACAGGAGCCAGCGGGACGCCACACGCGGCCCCAGACTCAGGGAGCAGGGCCAGGCGGGCTCAGGGGCTGGCCGGGGGCGCACCCCACTCAACTACTCAGAATTTTAAACCATGTAAGCTCTCTTCTTCTCAAAAAGGTGCTACTGCAATGCCCTACTGAGCAACCTTTGAGATCTCCACTTCTGTACATAAACCACCTTTGTCAGGCTCTTTCTATAAATACATATTGTTTTAAAAAAACAAGAAAAAAAGGAAAACAAAGGAAAATATCCCCAAAGCTGTTTTCTAGATTTGTGGCTTTAAGAAAAACAAAACAAAACAGAAACACGTTGTTTTTCTCAGAACCTGGATTCGCTGCGAGATCGAAGCAGCTGGCTGTGTTTTTGTTTGTTGTTGTTTTAAAATACTACGATTTGGCTGCAGGGCAGGCAGGGAAGGAGGCCAGGGAACTGGGGGGAGCCCGGGGGGCAGAGTGCCCCAGTTTCAGCACTCGGCCCCGTCACTCACTCACCGTCTCGCCTCGCCTCTCCCGGCTCCTAGACTTGGATAGTCCAGGTGACAGCGCTGTCCCCCTCTCCGCCTGCTGGGAGGAGGCCTGGGCTCTCTGCTGGGCACCCGTGTGCCAGGGGAAGCCCGGGGTCTGGGGCCTCCCTCCGGCTGTGCCCACCTTTGCAGAATCAACTCTCTCCTGGGATTCGTCTGTCTTTGTTTCTCTCACCCAAGAGAATCACAGGTGTTCCGGAGGCTTCCTTGCAGACACAGCACCCCTGCCCTCCCTCGGCTCAGAGTGAGGAGGCCCCAGGCCCTTCTGGTCAGCAGTGGGTGTGCAGCGTCCCAGCTCTTGAGGGGTGACCCCGAGTGGGTCGGGGGACACAGGGCCGAGGCAGGCGTTTGGGGGTCCCATTTGCCCGCTTCTGAGTAGGGTCGAGGCCAAGTGTCCTCGGTCTGCCCGCCCACGCTGTGGTCACCTGAGGGGAATCTGCCTCTTAGGAGTGGGTTAAGCTGATAGAGAAAACACGGCCTCCAGCCCAGGCTGGGCAGCACCTTCTCCGGGTGCCCTCCTTCACCAGCTCTGCATTCTCTGTGGCCTTTGTCCACCTCAGCAGTCTCCTGCCACAGGGAGGGGCGGAGGGGATCATTTGTTTGTATGACAAAGACAAAACAGTGGAGGCAGGAGTTTGGGACCGGCCCGGGCTACCTAGTGAGACCCCATCACTATAAATGTTTTACACACTAGCTTGGTGTGGTGCACGCCTGTGGTCCCAGCCATGTGGGAGGCTGAGGGGGGAGGATCTCTTGAACCCAGGAGGTTGAGGTCGCAGTGAGCTATGATTGCGCCACTGCATTCCAGCCTGGGGGACGGAGTGAGAGCCTGTCTCAAAAAGTAAATAAATACGTAGATAAGTAAAGCAATGTTTATATTATAAGAGGGTGTCTGCACGGGCCCCGGGCTGGAGAGACCTAAGGGAGGGGGAGAGCGTGACGCAGGAGCAAGCCCTTCATTTTCTTGGTGGGGGAGGGGGGCGGTGAGCCTGGAGAGGGCCGGGGTTGGGGAGGTGGGGGGGTGTCAGCCAGAACATGGGGGTGTCCCTCTGCACGCAGCAGCCTCACCCGGCGTGGCGCTGACACTGTATTCTTATGTTGTTTGAAAATGCTATTTATGTTGTAAAGAAGCGGGCGGGTGCCCCTGCAGCCCTGGTCCCTAGGGGGTTGCACCCGTCCCAGGGACGGGCCACGGAAGGGCAGGCCGGAGCTGCACACTCTCCCCACGAAGGTATCTCTGTGTCTTACTCTGTGCAGACAAGACAAAACCCAGCACCCTGGTTTTTTCCCCACCTGAGATGAAGGATACGCTGTATTTTTTGCCTAATTTCCCTGCCTCTAGGTTCATAATGAATTAAAGGTTCATGAGCACTGCGAAACCCTGTTCCATGCCCTTGAAAGTGTCTTCATTTCTGAGCCTGTGCTGGGGGTACTGATGTCAGGGTGTCCCTGGGGTGGGGCTGGTGTCGCCCCATTCTCCCGGGAGAAGGTTTGCTTCCAGAGCTGGACATCCCTCCTTCCACCTCCGGGGTCCCCAACACGCAGCAGCTGGCATGCCCCCGCGACTGCGGGTGGCTGGGTGGCTGAGGCAGCAGACCCACAATCCCCCTCAGTTCCCGGAGGGCTTGGACCTGCCCTCACCTGTCCCAGCCAGCAGCTGCCCTGTCCCTGTCCCTAACCTGGTTCCGGTGACGCCTGAGCCCCAGGAGCGTCACTTGTGGTGGTGGCTGGTAGATGTGCTGGGCGCTGGGGCTCACAGCCCTGGGTGGCCACTGGGACCCAGCCGTCCTGGCCTGGGTCTCTCTCAGTGCGTGGCCACCCCCACCAGGCACAGGGTCAGCACAGGGAACACGGGAGACCTCGGCCTCCCTCAGGTGACCGTCTTGCGCCTGGTGTGCTGAAGGAACGTGAAGAGGCCCCTGCGATGGGAGCAGAGGGAGCAGGGGGAGGAGGGAGGCAGGTTGTGCAGGGCCGGGTGAGCCTCGGGGAGGACGAGAGCTTTGACCCCTAGGGAGGTGGGAGCCATGGAGGGCAGTGGGAGCCATGGAGGGCTGTGGGCAGGGGAGGGATGGGACCTGCCTCAGGTGCTCACGGGCACCCTCTGGTGACTGCTTTGGGGAAGAGATGGGGTAAGGGCAGAAGCCAGGGACCAGGGCAGGGGTCAGGTGTCGTGAGAAGCTGGTGGACTCTGGGTGATTTTCAGGGCAGAGCCAATAGGGTTTGCAGATCACTCAAGCCCCTGGGAGGAGGTGCCGAGCTGGAAGGGGGTTGGATTTGAACTCGAGACATCCAGGTGAAGACGCCTGGGTCAGGGGAGGCTGCCCCGAGGCGGGCGGGCAGGGGCCGTCAGCTGGCAGGTGCTGGAACGAGAGGACAAAGTTGCCTCCGGGGGGAGGCGGGGTGGGACCCAGGACTGGGCCCTGGGTGTCTGTGGTGTTACTGGGGCTGGGACACCAGGAGGAACCGAGGCCCAGTCGCCAGGGCTCAGGGGGACCCGGCCAGGCCATCCCTCCCTGGGCCCCGGCGTCCCCTCTGCAGGAGTGTCCTGCCCGCTGTGCCAAGAGCTTGTGTCCGGAGTAGAGGGTGCCCTTGAGGAAAGCTTCGTCCACCGACCGCCCCCAGTCCCGGCACTGTCTCCTTCCCAGGGCCGCCCTGCCTCCAGCATCCTCTCAACACCACCAGGACTCAGTTTCCCTGTCTGCCACAAGCGGGGAGGAGGGATGCAGGGTGGGGTGAAGCCTGTGACCACAGGAGGCTCGGACCTTCCACGCGCTGCGACTTCCTGGCAAAGACTGTGTCCCTCTTTTCTCCCAGTCTGAAAAGCTTTCCCTGTGTGTGAGGACAGACACAGCCTGAAAGCAAAGCCTCGGGGTGCCCCTCCTCCCCGGGCCCTGTGTGGCACCGACTGATGGGTTGGCGTCCTGAGCCTCCCCAGGCTGCAGAGGGACCATGGCAGGAGCTGGTGATGCCCGCAGCGTCCTTGCCACTGTTCCCCAAAACGCTCTGAAATGGGAAGGCACTTTGGGACAGGCCATTGCTGTCTGCCAAGCAGATAAAAGATGAGTGGTTAGGTCCCCAAAAGTGCCACCGTGTGGAGCCGACGAGGCCTGCACTTAGGCTGGGGTGGGTGCCCCAGTGCCAAGGTCTCGCCTCAGGCAGCGTGTGAGACTCCGTGATCAGCAGCCGTGTTTGGCCCATTTATTGCAGCTGCAGCATTTCTGTGCAGCCCCTGTGCCAGGCTCTGGGGAGACCGCTGAGGAAAGGGGGGAAGAAACAAAAATGCATCTTTCACGCATGTTCTGGTCAGTCACGGAAGCCACCAGAGGGGTGTCAGTGGACACCCTTCTAAAGAGGGACTCTTAAACAGATATGACCCCCCATGGGATGGCAGATCAGAGAGACTCAGGCTGTGGGTACATTGCGTTGAGAGCAGGTACCTTCTAGGGCAAGGCCTGGCGACCTACAGCCCTCTGGCCAAATCTGGCCCTCCACCTGTTTTGTCAATAAAGTTTTATTGGCACATGGTCATGCCCATTCATTTACATACGGCAGCTGGCCCCCTGCAACAGCAGACTGAAGAGTCGCCACAGAGCCCACCAGGCTTGCAAAGCCCAATGTAGTTAGAATCTGGCCTTTTACAAAAAAAAAAATGTACTCAGCCCTGGCTTAGAAGAAGTGAGTGGTGGCAGCCTCCGCCCCTTCTCCCTGCCTCCCGTGGGGACAGCCCCTCAGTGCCCAGGCCCACCTTGCCTCTCAAAGGCTCCCAAATAGGTGGACATTGGGCAGCCACCCCCCGCCCCCAGCTGCCACCACAGGAGCGGGTGGAAAGAGAAGGTTTGACCAGAGACCTCTATTCATCCGTCTGTCGTCCTCACTGGACCACCTGCCACCCAACTGCTGGGGTCAGGGAGAGCCTGACATGCAGCTGCCCCCTCCACAACCCCGCCATTCACGGATCGGGCTCCCTCCTCCTCTGCAGTGGAGAGTTCCGGCTTGAACCCCAACACAGTCAAGGTTCACAGCTTCCGGCTGGGCGTGGTGGCTCACGCCTGTAATCCCCGCACTTTGAGAGGCCGAGGCGGGTGAATCACAGGCGGATCGCAAGGTCAGGGGTTCAAGACCAGCCTGTCCAACATAGTGAAACCCCGTCTCTACTAAAAATGCAAAAATTAGCCTGGTGTGGTGACGGGCACCTATAGTCCCAGCTACTCAGGAGGCTGAGGCTGGAGGCTCACTTGAACCCAGGAGGCAGAGGTTGCGGTGAGGCGAGATCGCAGCACTGCACTCCAGCCTGGGCAACAGAGCGAGACTTCATCTCAAAAAAGAAAAAAAAAAAAAAAGATTCACAGCTCCCATGACGGTGCTAAGGTCCTGGTGTGTCTCCCTCTCTCCCTGTGGCCACTGTCCCGACTCCTCCCCCAACCTCAAGCTGTCCCCCGGCCCCGAAAAGCTGCTCTGGAACTCAGAGTCTCAGCCTGGTCATGACCATCAGGGAGAGAGGCTCGCAGCGAGTGCCGGGGCCCCCGGGGCCAGGCACAGGACACAGGCTGGGGGACATGCCTGGGGCCCTGGCACCAGCCCAGGGAGGGTTGTTTATGGATTAGATTGACGAGGTGCTACTGCTCTGTTGATGGAGAAAATAACATTTGCTGCTGCAGGCCATGTGACGAGTGACAGCGGCCAGCAGGTGGGCGGAAGAGTGGGCATCTCCGGGTGTCGGTGCCTCCCAGCTAACTCGGTGACAGGGACAAATGCTACCCTCCCGGCAGCTTCCAGAGGAAGAAGGAGGAGCCTTCCGGCCACGACAGCCTCCACCCCCACCAGCCCCAGCAGCTGCTTCAGAAACACAAAGCCTGTAATCCCAGCTCTTTAGGAGGCTGAGGTGGGCGGATCACCTAAGTCCAAGAGTTCGAGACCGGCCTGACCAACATGGAAAAACCCTGTCTCTACTAAAAATACAAAAAATTAGCCGGGCGTGGGGGCACATGCCTGTAATCCCAGCTACTCCAGAGGCTGAGGCAGGAGAATCGCTTGAACCCGGGAGGCGGAGGTTGCGGTGAGCCGAGTGCACAGCATTGCACCCCAGCCTGGGCGACAAGAGCAAAACTCCGTCTCAAATGAAACAGAAAGCCCAAGGTATGGGTGCCCAACGAGGAGTCTGAAAAGTCTCTGCGGCCCCCACCCCTTCCCAGGGCCCCTGCGGGTTCCAGGACACCCCCTGCTCTCTCGCCCCCTGTACCGTGAACCCGGGGCCTACACAACAGAGAATTACCTCTCCCAGCCCTGGAGGCCAGAAGTCTGAGATGAAGCTGTCAGCAGGGCCACGCTCCCTCCCAAGACCCAGGGCGGTCCTTCCCCACCTCCCAGCTTCTGGTGGTCCCAGGCATGTGAGCAAATCGCTGCAGTCTCTGCCTCTGGGGTTACACACCCGTCTCCTCCTCTTCTCCCTGTCTGCTTTGCGTGTCTAATATAAGGACACTTGTCAGGAGATTTAGGGTCCACCCAGATGGTCCAGGATGATGTCCAGATCTCAGGATCCTTCATTACATCTGCACAGACACTCACAAAAAACAAAGGTCACAGCCACAGGTTCTAGGGGAGAAGATGTAGACGGATCTTTCTTGGGGTCAGCAGTCAAGCCGCCGCCATGCCTTTTTCTCCATCACGGATCAAGAACCCCAACCCTCATTGTCCGGTCCTGTGACTGCTCCCTCCCACCTGCCCCGAGCGGGGAAGGACAGGGTTTTGGTCCCTAGGAGGTGATGGAGGTTCAGTGAGTCCTGCTGTTGGTGGAAGTCTGGCTCTGGCAGGACCCGGGAGGCTTAGGCTCTGGAGGGGGGACCTGCCGGAAGGACAGGCGTGAGCGTGGCGTGTGGATCCCCCATGGGCGGGTCTGCGAGCCACGGAGGAGGAGGATGTCACAGCAGGGGCAGACGGCCCGGGGCTCAGCCCAGGATTGTCATGACTGTCCCCCACTCTCACCAACCGTGGTCTCATCAATTCCGCCCGCTGCTACTGAGCCCTTCACTGTGCATGTGTTTCCCACCCCCACCCCCGCCCCCACTCACACTGGGGAGCCAGACGCGGGGGACAGAGCAGGCCCCTGCCCCACAGACCCATGCCCTCTGCAGGAGACAGATGCCAACATCAGCGTTGCCAGGTGTTAAGAAAAGCACCTGGGAATAGTCCAAATTCTTCCGAAAGTTCCACACAGGCCAGGCATAGTGCCTCATGCCTGTAACCCCAGCACTTTAGGAGGCCCAGGCGGGCAGATCGGAGCAGACTTTAGGTCAGGAGTTCAAGACCAGCCTGGCCAACTTGGTGAAACCTCATCTCTACTAAATGTACAAAAATTAGCCAGGTGTGGTGGCGGGTGCCTATAATCCCAGCTACTTGGGAGTCTGAGGCAGGAGAATTGCTTGAACCCGGGGGGAGGTTGCAGTGAGCTGAAATCACGCCACTGCACTCCAGCTGGGCAACAAGATCAAAACTCCGTCTCAAAAAAAAGAGTTGGCCAGTTGCAGTGGCTCGTGCCTGTAATTTCAGCACTTTGGGAGGCCAAGGTGGGCTGATCACGTGGTCAGGAGATCCAGACCTGCCTGGCCAACATGCTGAAACCCCATCTTTACTAAAAATACAAAAATTAGCCGGGTGTGGTGGCCGGCACCTGTAGTCTCAGCTACTCAGGAGGCTGAGGCAGGAGAATCGCTTGAGCCCAGGAGGTGGAGGCTGCAGTGAGCCGAGATCACACCACTGCACTCCAGCAGCCTGGGTGACAGAGCGAGACTCCATCTCAAAAAAAGAGGGCACCAGGCAAGGTGGCTCACACCTGCAATCTCAGCACTTTTGGAGGCCAAGGTGGGAGGATTGCTTGAGGCCAGGATTTTGAGACCAGTCTGGGCAACATAGTAGGACCCTATGGCTGAAAAGAAAGTTGTTTTTAATTAGCCAGAGGTGGTGGTCACACCTGTAGTTGCAGCTACTCAGGAGGCTGAGGTCGGGGGATCATCTGAGCCCAGGAGGTCAGGGCTGCATTGGGCTGTGATTCTGCTACTGCACTTCAGCCTGTGTGATAGAGCCAGATCCCATCTCTTAAAAAAAACAAGGCCAGGCACAGTGGCTCACGCCTGTAATCCCAGCACTTTGGGAGGCCAAGGCAGGTGGAGCACCTGAGGTCAGGAGTTCAAGACCAGCGTGGCCAACATGGCGAAACCCCGTGTCTACTAAAAATACAGAAATTAGCCGGGCATGATGGCGAGTGTCTGTGATCCCAGCTACTCGGGAGGCTGAGGCAGGAGATTCACTGCGATAAGTAATTGAATAAATACATAAATAGAGGGAGAAGGGACAGCTAGTTCTTACAAGTGAGTCACATTACACGTAAGAGGGACAAGGCATGTCTTAGTTCCTTTGTGCTGCTACAACAGAATTATCGTGGACTGGATAATTTACAAAGAACGTAGATTTATTTCTCATGGTTCTGGAGGCTGGGAAGTCCAAGATCAAGGCTCCGGCCTCTGGTGACGGCTGCTCTCAGCTTCCAGGGTGATGTCTTGAATGCCACCTTCTCACATGTCAGAGGGCAGGAGGGGAAAGAACCCAGAATCTCCAGGAAGCCGGTTTGTAATGGCATGAGTCCTAAACACCTCCTCAAAAGCCCCATCTCTCAACACGGTGGCATTGGAGATTGTTCCAACACATGACTCTGGGGGGACCCATTCGGACCATAGCAAAGAGAAAGGAGTTTATGTTCAGTTCCCCACAAACACCTTTGTTTACCTGGTGTTACTCCAGGAGCTTGGGCCACACCGGGCAGGAATGGGATAAAAAAAGAAAAATCCCTGCCTGCAGCAGCTCACAGCCTCTCAGGGGAGACAGATGAGACAAATGACCACATAGTGGAGCAGGTTAGAAGGTTGCACGTGCTGTGCTAAGAAGAAGAGAGAAGGAGGAAGAGGAGGAGGAGATGAAGAGGAGGAGGAGGAGGAGGAAAGGAGAAAAAAGAAGAAAACTAATGGTGACTGAGGATCATCTGTATTAGCTTGGGGCAAAGGCCATTGCACCACAGTGACTTTTGCACTAACCTAAATACTTAGGTTGTTCAGGGTCCCACTGAGAAGGCGACATTTGAGCAGAGACCTGAAGGAAGGGAGAGAGTGACTCAGGTGTATATTCAGGGGATGAGCGCTTCAGGCAGAGGGTACAGCCCCTGCAGAGTCTCCCGGGCAGGACTGTGCCTGGCCTGCTGGAGGAAGTGAGGAGGCCCCTGTGGCTGCAGCAGAGTGAGCCAGGGGAAGAGAGGGAGGAGGGGAGGGCAGCAAGGTGAGGGACAGGTCATGCAAGGCCTTGTGGGCCTTGGGCTTTGAGACCGAGGAAGGTGGGAGCCATGGAGGGCTGTGGGCAGAGGAGGGACAGGACCTGACACAGGTGCTGACAGGCGCCCTCTACTGGCTGCTGCAGGGAGGACAGACTGTGGGTGGGGCGGGGCAGTGAGGATGGGAACAGGTGGACCAGCGCAGAGGGGAGGGGGCTGGTGCAGGCTGCAGGCGGAGGAGAGGAGGAGAAAGCAAACAGGAGAATTAAAAGAAACGAGAAGCCTGGGCGCGGTGGCTCACGCCTGTAATCCCAGCCCTGTGGGAGGCTGAGGCGGGTGGATCACCTGAGGTCAGGAGTTCGAGGCCAGCCTGGCCAACGTGGGGAAACCCCGTCTCTACTAAAAATGCAAAAATTGGCCAGGCATGGTGGCGCGTGTCTGTAATCTCAGTTACCTGGGAGGCCGAGGCTGGAGAATTGCTTGAATCCAGGAGGGGGAGGTTATAGTGAGCCGAGATCATGCCACTGCACTCCAGCCTGGGGGACAGAGTGAGAATCTGTCTCAAAAAAAAAAAAAAGAGAAAGAGAGAGAGTGAGAGAAAGGAGAGAGGGAGGGAGGGAAAGAAAAAAAAAAAAAAACTCCACCGCAGGGGTGGTTGGTAATCTTTTTGTAATTGATCCTCTGTGGATGGACGCTAAGGTGGTCCCAAAGTCTCCCAGTTACGGATAGGCCACCGCGAAGCCAGCTTCTCTGCGCTTGCATGTATCTGCACATCTCCCTAGAACAAATTTCCAGAAGAAACCAAAGGGGAGCCTGCCAAATGGAAGTGTCTGTTACTGTTCTTTTGGCGGGGACAGAGTCTCACTTTGTTGCTCAGGCTGGAGAGCGGTGGCGAGATCAGGAGTGCCTGCAAACTCAATCTTCTGGGCTCAAGCTATCCTCCCACCTCAGCCCCCCGAGGAACTGGTACTACAGGCAGAGCCACCACACCCAAGTAATTCTTAAAGTTTTTATACAGATGGGGTCTCACTATGTTGCCCAGGCTGGTCTCGAACTCCTGGGCTCAAGCCATCCTCCCACCTCAGCCTCTCAAAGCGCTGGGATTACAGGCATGAACTACAGCACCTGGCCTGTCGTTTTACTTTTTTTTAATTTTTTTTTATTTTTGAGACGGAGTTTCGCTCTTCTTGCCCAGGCTGGAGTGCAATGGCGCCATCTCAGCTCACCGCAACCTCCGCCTCCTGGGTTCAAGCGATTCTCCTGCGTCAGCCTCCCGAGTAGCTGGGGGCACAGGCATGTGTCACCACGCCTGGCTAATTTTTTGTGTTTTTAGTAGAGATGGAGTTTCTCCATATTGGCCAGGCTGGTCTCGAACTGCCGACCTCAGGTGATCCACCCGCCTCAGCCTCCCAAAGTGCTGGAATGACAGGCGTGAGCCACCGCGCCCAGCCCTGTCATTTTACTTTTAATCCTGCAGCCAGGTCACTCCAAATGCCTCGTGCACCCCTGATGTGTGGTAAAGGGCGGGTGTGCGTGCCCCACTGTCCACCGGGATGTAGGCTGTGACCACGCTTTGCCATCTTTGTTTGATAAATGAAAAGCGGTATCTGATTACGGTTTAAACATTCGTTCCTCTGAGAACCAGTGAGGTTGAGGGTCCTCTCCTACGATGAAAAGCCTTTTGTCAGGACTGTCTTGAAACATATAATTTTGTAAATTCCACGATGACCATTTCCCGTCCGCGAGAGGGCTGATTTGATGTTTCATCTTTTGCCTTCCCACATCCGTCCAGCTCGGCGTCAGTCGCTGAGATCTGGGTCAGGGGTCACACCCAGCTTTTTCTTCTCTTCTGTTTGATGTTGATAAATGAGAAAAACCAGGTCAGGCGTGGTGGCTCATGTCTGGAATTCCAGCACTTGAAGCTGAGGCGAGAGGATCATTTGAGGCCAGGAGCTGAAGGCCAGCCTGGACAACAGAGTAAGACTTTGTCTCTACCGAAAGATAGAAAAGTGAGCTGGGCATGGTGGCGGGCACCTGTAATCCCAGCTACATGGGAGGCTTAGATAGGAGGATCGCTTGAGCCCAGGAGTTTGAGGCTGCAGTAAGCTATGACCACACCACTGTACTCCAGCCTGGGCAAAAGAATGAGACCCTTGTTTAAAACAGACAGACAAAAAAGGCTGGGCTCAGTGGCTCACACCTGTAATCCCAGCACTTTGGGAGTCCAAGGCAGGTGGATCGCCTGAGGTCAGGAGTTCAAGACCAGCTTGACCAACATGGTGAAATTCTGTCTCTACTGAAAATACAAAATTAGCCAGGCGCGGTGGCACGTGCCTGTAATTCCAGCTACTTGGAAGGCTGAGGCAGGAGAATCGCTTGAACCTGGGAGGTGGAGGTGGTGGTGAGCTGAGACTGTGCCACTGCACTCCCGCCTGGGCCACAGGAGTGAGATTCTGTCTCCAAAAAAAAAAGGTTGGGAGTGGTGGGGCTTACATCTGTAATCCCAAGACTTCCTGGAGCTGAGGCACTAGGATCATGTGAAGTCAGGAGTTTGAGGCCAGCCTGGGCAGCATAGCAAGACCCTGTCTCTACTAAAACATTTTTTAATCAGCCAGGCATGATGGTGCGTGCCTGAGTCTCAGTTACTTGGGAGGTTGAGAAAGGAGGATCGCTGGAGGCCAGGACTTGAAGGCTGCGGTGAGCTGTGATCGCACCACTGCACTCCAGCCTGGGTGACAGAGCGAGACCCTGTCTTAAAAGAAATAGAATAAAACATTTTTTAAAATCCTGCAAAGAATCCTATCGGAAGCATTTAGATCGAGTTTTTAAATATGCTCCACACTGAATCATCCGTTTCTCTCTCCAACAGGAAAAGAAAATCATGATGAATCCGTGAAAGGTCGCCCCCTTGGTGACTGAGCCATTTGTGCAAAAGCTTCATTCTTTCCGGAAACCCCAGTTTGTCCTCAGAGTTGAGAATGTCAGCTCCAAAGGGGCGGCCCCAGGCTGTGCAAGTGACTGAAACCCTCCCCACCACACAAGCCTGAAATAACTGCTGTGGGTGTGGGTGGCATTATTGGTGTCACAAAGAAATAGCATCTCTAAACTCACGTTTCAAAAACGCGTGTGAGGGCCGGGCATGGTGGCCCACGCCTGCAATCCCAGCACTCTGGGAGGCCAAGGCAGGTGGATCGCTTGAGGTCAGGAGTTTGCGACCTGCCTGACCAGGTCAGGAGTTTGACACTCAGTGTGGTAAAACCCCATCTCTACTAAAACTATAAAAATGAGCCAGGCGTGGTGGTGTGCGCCTGTAGTCCCAGCTACTCAGGAGGCTGAGGCGGGAGAATTGCTTGAACCCGGGAGGCGGAGGTTGTGGTGAGCCGAGCTGGTGCCACTGAGCTCCAGCCTGGGCGACAGACACATGTGAGCACTTTTTTCCAGGATTGCCAACATCCTTCCACAGGAAAAGAGCAAAGTCTTCTACACGGTCCAGCTTGCCCCAGCTGATGAGGGTGATGGAGCTGTCGTAATGTCCTTCGTTTCCTTCATTGAGAAGATGAGAAGGTAAATGGCCGGCTGTCTTTGCTGAATAAAGCAGTGTGGGATTCGGGGTTCCTGAGCAGACTGTGTGAGCAGGAGGGCTCTTTCTGCTTGCCCCCCAGCTGTCCCCGTTCTGGACTGACCCAACCATCCTTCCCAAGTTACTCTGTGGCCCCCAAAATGAAGGGGTTTTTTTTGTTTGTTCTTCTGCTTTTTGTTTTTTGAGACAGAATCTCGCTCTTCTCATGCAGGCTGGAGTGCACTGGCCCCATCTCGGCTCACTGCAGCCTCCACCTCCCGGGTTCAAGCGATTCTTCTGCCTCAGCCTCCCGAGTCGCTGGGACTACAGGTGCCCGCCACCATGCCCGGCTAATTTCTGTGTTTTTAGTAGAGATGGTTTTCACCACATTGGCCAGGCTGGTCTTGAGCTCCTGACCTCAGGTGATCCACCCACCTTGGCCTCCCAAAGTGCTGGGATGACAGGCGTGAGCCACCGCGCCCGGCCTTTTTTTTTTTTTTTTGAGACGGAGTTTCTATTGGAAATAGATGCTCGGTGCCACAAAGAAAAATTAGCACCAAGACAAAGGACTTTTTAGCAACACAGTTTTTATTTCCTGGACTGCAGGATGGGGACCCTCACTCGCCATCTTGCCGCAAGAGTGCAATGAACAAAGGAATACACACACATTTATTCCTTACACATGTGGGGTCGTCCTTACTGCTGTGTCTGATCTCCGCTGGCTGGAGCCAGACCTCACAATCTAAACTAAAACCCGATTGGCCTAACAACTTAAAACTTTTCTAAACAGGTAAACGCAATGGTATAGGCTGCGAGCTGAGACATGCCTGTGAGCGCGTCCAGCAGATACCTTGGTTAAAGTAAAAGGACATAGAATGTGCTACGTGCCTGTAAGCATGGCATATTTAACAGCTACATAGGATAGGGCTTCACAAAGAGTTATTAGCACACTTATGATTTATTTTTTAACAAGAAAGGAAACTTTAAAGAGAAACTTTCCTTTCTTTTTTTTGGGGGGGGACAGTCTCACTCCGTCACCAGGCGCCAGGCTGGAGTGCAGTGACACGACCTCGGCTCACTGCAACCTCCGCCTCCCGGGTTCAAGCAATTGTCCTGCCTCAGCCTCCCCAGTAGCTGGGATTACAGGCGTGTGCCACCACACCCAGCTAATTTTTTTGTATTTTTACTAGAGAAGGGGTTTCACCATGTTGGCCAGGATAGTCTCGATCTCTTGACCTCGTGATCCACCCGCCTCGGCCTCCCAAAGTGCTGGGATGACAGGCGTGGCCAACCGTGGCCCACCCATCTAATATTTTTTTTAAATGTTTATGGAGACCTAATTTATACTATAAATCACTATACTATTCAATGCACATATACATACTACTCAATAAACATATCTTCAGTTGTGTGGTTCAGTTTGACAAATACATACGCTTGCATAACAAAGCAAGATGGAGGGCACTTCACTGCCTCCAGAATATGGCTTTGTCAACCCTTCACACTCAGCAGGGACCACGGATCTACCTTCTCTCACTATCAGTGAGTGTCACGTGTTTAGCGCTTCATATCAATGGAATTGTGCAGAACGTCACCATTTGTATCTGGCTTCTTTCCCTTGGAGCAATGCATTGGAGATTCACCCAACCAAAGCTGTATTTCTAAAATGCAGTCCTTTTTCACTGCTGTGTAGTATTCCGTCGTATTGCTAAGCCACAGTGTGTTTCTACATTTTCCAGTTGATGAAAATTTGGTGATTGCAATTGATGGACATTTGGTGATTGCAGCCGGAGCAGCTGTGAACTCATTCGTGCCCACAGCACCCTGTGGGCGTTTTGTGATATCTCACCCTCCGATTTCACTCCCTTTCATGGAACTCTCTCCTATCAGGGACACCTATGCTCAGGTGGTTTCCAGCATGGGAAATTCTCTAAAGAAAGTGGAATCGGGCCAGGCGCAGTGGCTCACGCCTGTCATCCCAGCACTTTGGGAGGCCAAGGTGGGTGGATCAAGAGGTTAGCAGATCAAGACCACACTAGCTAACACACTGAAACCCCGTCTCTACTAAAAAGACAAAAATTAGCCAGGCGTGGTGGCACGCGTCTGTAGTCCCAGCTACTTGGGAGACTGAGGCAGGAGAATCGCTCGAACCTGGGAGGCGGAGGTTGCAGTGAGGCAAGATCGCACCACTACACTCCAGCCTGGGTGACAGAGCGAGACTCCATCTCAAAATAAAAAAAAGTGGCGATAAGCCGGGTATGGTAGCTCACGTTCGTAATCCCAGCACTTTCGGAGGCTGAGGTGGGTGGACCGCTTGAGTCTAGGAGTTCGAGACCAGCCTGGGCAACATGGTGAAACCCTGTCTCTACTAAAAATACAAACAAACAAACAGCTGGTGTATGGCGTGCACCTCTAGACCCAGCTACTTGGGGGGAGCTGAGGTGGGAGGAACACTTGAGCTCAGGAAGTCTAGGCTGTAGTGAGCTGAGATTCTGCCATGGCACTAAAGCTGGAGTGACAAAATGAGACCCTATGTCAAAAAAAAAAAAAAAAGAAAGGAAAAGAAAAGGAAGGAAGGAAGAAAAGAGGGAGGGGGAAGGAGAGAAGGAAGAAAGGAAGGAAGGGAAGTAAAGAGGGAGGGAGGGAAGGAGGGAAGAAGGAAGGAAGGAAGAGGCAATGGCTGTCCTTGTCCCTAATCATAGGACAGAGGGGAGACCAGAGCAAACACAGGGGAGGGGACCAGTTAGGGCCCTCGGTGGCAGCTGGTGTGTCTGCAGTGGTGATGGTGGGGCAGCAGGATGACCCAGACAGGACCTTTGGCTTGTCACAGGGGACAGGAGTGGAAATCAAGGCACCCTGGAGGGCTGGGGGTCACTTGAAAAGGGTCACTGTGATAGCACCAGGTGGGGCTGATGGCACCAGACTCAGAATCGGTGTGGGTGACACTGGGGCCACCACCATCTGATAACAGGATCTGTTCGGAACAGCTGCCTGGTGACAAGTATAATAAAATGTATTAATGAGGCCATTATTACTTCCTAATTAAAAGCTAATAAGTAAGAGTTAATTGCCTTTAAAAGATGAAGCGAGGTTGGACTGGGATTTATCTCTGTTTTCCTTTGCTTGCCTGGATAGGCTGATATTTGGGAACTAATTAATTGAGTCAAATCTTACAGGAAACTAATAATCTCCTCTGCCATTTCGGCCGTTGAATTAAGAAGTATTTGCTAGGCCAGGCGCAGTGGCTCACGCCTGTAATCCCAGCACTTAGGGAGGCCAAGGCGGGTGGCTCACCTGAGGTCAGGAGTTCGAGACCAGCTTGGTCAACTTGGCGAAAACCAGTCTGTACTAAAAATACAAAAATTAGCCGGTGTGGGTGGGCACCTGTAGTCCCAGCTACTCAGGAGGCTGAAGCAAGGGAATCGCTTGAACCCGGGAGGCGGAGGCTGCAGTGAGCCGAGATCACACCACTGCCCTCCAGCCTGGGCGACAGCGTGAGACTCCGTCTCAAAAATCAAAACAGTGCTCTAATTGCAATCGTACCACTCAATGACACATATAAACACCTTAGTTACCACCGTTTTAACAAAATCAGACAGGGTTAGCAAACTCTGATCCCTGGGCCACATTCAGCCCACTGTCTGATTTTGGATGGTCCATAGATTAAAAATGTTTCTACATTAAAACAACCTTTTAACAATATTCAAGGTTTTGCTCATTCTTTTATTTATGCAATTTTCTTTGAGATGGAGCCTTGCTCTGTTGCCCAGGCTGGCGTGCAGTGGTGTGATCATAGCTCACTGCGGCCTGGACCTCCGAGGCTCCAGCAGTCTTCCCATTTCAGCCTCCCAAGTAGCTGGGACTACAGGCACCCCACTCTCCCCGTCCGCATTCAGCTGGGATGTCACTTCCGTGCCCGCTGATGTAGCTGTACTATGTAGCCATCTCTCTAGGTGCCCTGGGTGCTAAGGACAGCTGTGAATATGCCCCTGCACTCCAGCCTGGGCAGCAGAGTGAGACCTGATCTCTGGAAAAAAAAAAAAAAAAAAAAAAAGCCAAATTGCCAGACGTGGTGGCTCACACCTGTAATCCTAGCACTTTGGGAGGCCAGAGCAGGTAGATTGCTTGAGGTCAGGAGTTCGAGACCAGTCTGGCCAACATGGTGAAACCCTGTCTCTACTAAAAATACAAAAAAATTAGCCGGGCCTGGTGGTGTGTGCCTGTAATCCCAGCTACCCGGGAGGCTGAGGCAAGGGAATTGCTTCAACCAGGGAAGTGGAGGTTGCAGTGAGCCAAGATCACACCACTGCACTCCAGCCTGGGCAACAGAATGAATCTCAAAAAAAAAAAAAAAAAAGGACCTCTCTTTCCCCATGAAGCCTCGAAGGATTTCAGCCATCTTTCCACCCTTAGCTAAAAACATAACCCCACACCCCGACTGAGATTTAAGCAGCCTTTGTGGACTGGGAGGAAGCTGTAAAGAGCTTTACAGGACAGGGCAGGGAAGGGCTGCTGACCAAAGGATCAGCCGAAGCAAAGGTTCAGACGCAGAGCTTGTTAGAGGGCATTTGAGGTGGACCCTGTGTTGGCCTGGGCCTGGCCACCTGCAGCCCTTGGCGAAGTGAATGAACATCAGCTGTGCTGGTCACGTTACCTCTGTCGTTCCGTGCATCTGTGCACCGTGGCCATGTGCCAGCCAGGAGGACCCAGAGTGTAGCAACAGTAATTAGCCCATGACGGATGGCGCCTGGTCCACCTTAGCTTCGGCCAGGCTGATCGTGTAAGTAAAGCGTCCACCCGGGTCACTCACTACTCCTGCACCAGGCGGCATTTTCCAAACCTCGTCTCCAGGAAGCCGACGAGGAGCTGGGAATTCTGGGAGGGGGTCCTCCGAGGTGGTTTGGTGTCAGCCCTGGGGTCTCTGCAGTTTCCGGGGACACCACTCGGGCTCTGCCTGGGTTTTGTTGCTGGGACGGTTTATCATGTATAAGACCACAGACCTCAGTCCCTCCTCTTTTACTTCTTCCTTTAATTTTTTATTTTTTGTGTGCGGGGGGATGGGGGACACAGTCTCACTCTATTGTCCAGGCGGGAGTGCAGTGGCACAATCTTGGCTCACCACAACCTCCCCCTACTGGGTTCAAGCAATTCTCCCGACTCAACCTCCTCCCAAGTAGCTGGGATTATAGGTGCCCACCAGCACGCCCAGCTAATTTTTGTGTTTTTAGTAGAGACGGGGTTTCACCCTGTTGGTCAGGCTGGTCTTGAACTCCTGACCTTGTGATCCGTCCGCCTTGGCTTCCCAAAGTGCTGGAATTACAGGCTTGAGTCCCCGTGCCCAGCCTTTACAATTTTGTTATTTCGAGAATATTATAGGCTGGGCGCGGTGGCTCACGCCTGTGATCCCAGCACTTTGGGAGGCTGAGGCAGGTGGAACACTTGAGCCCAGGAGTTTGAGACCAGCCTGGTCAATACAGTGAAACCCCGTCTCTATTAAAAATATAAAAATTAGCTGGGCTTGGTGGCGGGTGCCTGTAATCCCAGCTACTTGGGAGTCGGCGGCAGGAGAATCGCTTGAACCCAGGAGGCGGAGGTTGTAGTGAGCTGAGATCGCGCCATTGCACTCCAGCCTGGGCGACAGAGCGAGGCTCCATCACACATAAGACGTTATAGATTAATGGAATCCAAAATCATGTTGCACTTTGAAATTGCCTCTCCCTCTCCCTCTCTCTCTCTCTCTCTCTCTCTCTCTCTCTCTCTCTCTGAACATTAGGGCCTTGGGAGCAGCCGGGGTGGGGGTTGTGTCAGGGGATCAGCAGTTTTTCCTTTTTAGTGCTGCGTAGTATTCCATGGTGTGGACCCACCACAGTATGTTCAACAGTCCACCTGCTGAAGGGTGCCTGGGTCGTTTCCAGGTTTTGTCTGTTTGGAATAACGCTGCTATGAACATTTGTATACAGGTTTTTGCATGGACATATGTTCCCATCTCTTCTGGGATGGATGCCCAGGAGTACAATTACTGGATGATGTGGAAAGTGTTTTGGGTTTTAAGAGTTTTCTCAGAGTGGCTGTACCATCTTACATCCCCACCAGCGAAGGATGAAGGATCCAGTTTCTCTGTACTTAGAACGTCTTTTATCGCCGTTCAGGCTCATGCTGGAAGCCACACGTCCCAGCTTTTGCGGAGGCTCCTGGGTTTCGGGGAGAGGTCTGGGAAGGGCAGGGAATGCGAGCTTGTGGTTCTGTTCTGGGAGATCGCCGCAGGCTTCGCTCTGGAGTTGGAAATCCCTCCTGTGGCGCTCAGAGCCTTCATAACCTTACCGGATCCAAGACGCCTGACGACAGCCGAGAATCCACACAGACCAGGCGCCAGAATTTGAAGCAACAGTCAGAGGGGCTCCGTGAGGACTTTATCTTAAACAACAAAATAGGCAGATTGGGCGTGGCGGCTCACACCTGTAATCCCAGCACTTTGGGAGGCCAAGGCGGGAGGATCACCTGAGGTCAGGAGTTCGAGACCAGCCTGGCCAACATGGTGAAACCCCGTCCCTACTAAATGTAACCACCACCACCATCAAGATACAGAGCTGTTCCGTCTTTACAAAGTCACTCCCTCATTCATGCTACTTTTTGTCTTTGTCTTTTTTTTTTTTTTTGAGATAAGGTCTCCCTCGGTTGCCCAGGCCAGAGTGCAGTGGCACAATCTCGGCTCACTGCAGCCTCCGCTTCCTGGGCTCAAGCAGTTCTCTAGCCTCAGCCTCCCGAGTAGCTGGGACTATAGGCACGTGCCACCACGCTTGTCTAATTTTTGTATTTTTTGTAGAGACAGGGTTTCACCGTGTTGGCCAGGCTGGTCTTGAACTCCCGACCTCAGTTGATCCGCCCACCTCGGCCTCCCAAACGGCTAGGGTTACAGGTGTGAGCCACTGAGCTCAGCCACATTTTTAAAAACTTTTCTGTAGAAACGGGGGTTTCGCTATGTTGCCCAGGCCGGTCTTGAACTCCTGGCCTCAAGTGATCCTCCCCCCTCAGCCTCCCACAGGGCTGGGATTACAGGCATGAACCACCATGCCCGGCTTGTTTTCACTCTGTCATGCTCTTGAGGTCCATCCAGTTTCCTGTCTCACTCTTTTGCCCCCTTTTTTTTTTTTGCTGAGTCATATTCCAGGCATGGAATGGGGGTGCCGCCGTATGTTCAGCCACCCGAACACAGAAGGGGCCCTGGTTTCCAGTATTTTGCTAGCATGAATAAAGCTGTGATGAATGTGTGTGTACTATTTTGGGCATGAACACATATTCTCGTGTCTCCAGGATAGGTGCCGGAATTGCACTCGGTTGCCGGGTGATATGGGAGTTGCATGTTTCATTTTTGGAGAAACTGCCAGACTGTTTCCACAGCGGCCACACCCTCTCACATCCCCACCAGCGAGTCTCGAGAGATCCAGTTTCTCCACGGCCTTGGCGGATTTGGTGGCGTCATTATTTTTTATTGCAGCTGTTCTAATAGCTGTGAAACGGTGTCTCATTCTGGTTTTGACTTTCATTTCCTAATGGTTGGTGCTGTCAACATCTTTTCATGTGCTCGCATCAGATCCTTCTCTTTAAAATAAAAATGTATTGGCCATGCGTGGTGGCTCATGCCTGTGATCCCAGCACTTTGGGAGGCTGAGGCGGGTGGATCATGAGGTCAGGAGTTCAAGACCAGCCTGGTCAACATGGTGAAACCCCGTCTCTACTAAAAATACAAGAAGTGGCAGGTGTGGTGGCGTGCACCTGTAATCCCAGCTACTCGGGAGGACGAGGCAGAGAATGGATTGAACCTGGGAGATGGAGGATGCCATGAGCCAAGGTTGAGCCACTGCACTCTAGCCTAGGTGACACAGTGCGACTCTGTCTCAGAAAAAAGAAAAAAGAAAAAATCCTTGAGGCTTTCCACACAGGAAACAGTAGATTGGTCCATTTCATTGACACACAGAGATAGATACAGATTTGGAGATGGAGTTTCACTCTTGTTGCCCAGGCTGGAATGCGATGGCTCAATCTGGGCTCACTGCAGCCTCTGCCTCCCAGGTTCAAGCAATTCTCCTGCCTCAGCCTCCCAAGTAGCTGGGATTACAGGTGCCCACCACCACACCCGGCTAATTTTTGTATTTTTAGTAGAGACAGAGTTTCACCGTGTTAACCAGGCTGGTCTCAAACTGCTGACCTCAGGTGATCCGCCCACCTTGGCCTCCCAGAATGCTGGGATGACAGGCGTGAGCCACCCCTCCCAGCCCTTTTTTTTTTTTTTTTTTAGGAGACAGGGTCTCTCTCAGTCACCCAGGCTGGAGTGTAGTGGTTCAATCATAGCTCACTGCAACCTCTGCCTTCTGGGCTCAAGCGATTCTCCCGCCACAATCTCTGAAGTAGCTGGGACTCCAAGCATGCAGCATGATGCATGGCTAATGTTGTTTGTTACAGAGATGGAGGTCTCACTATGTTGTCCAGGCTGACCCTGAACTCCTGGGTTCAAGCAATCCTCCCCCAGTGCCGGGATTACGGACGTGAACCACTGTACCCAGCCCCCAGTGCACGTCCTGATGAGTTTTTACATTCATATGGTGAGGGGCGAGTGAGCCCCGGGCTCTGGGTGGGGATCAGGAGTCCTCCGCACCCCTAGTTTACCCTCCCAGGGCTGAGCTTGCGTCTTCAAGCAGAGAAAACCCCCCCAGGTGGACTTCAGTGTTTGCAATCATTGGTCATCAATTAATGTGTTTAGGTGAACACAGGCGGTGTGATCAAGGCCTCTGCAGTATCCACTAATTTATTTTTATTTATTTTTTTTATTCTTTTGAGATGGAGTCTCGCTCTGTCCCCCAGGCTGGAGTGCAGTGGTGCCATGTGGGCTCACTGCAACCTCCACCTCCCGGGCTCAAGCGATGCTCCTGCCTCAACCTCCCGAGTAACTGGGATTACAGGCACCTGCCACCACGCCGGGCTAAGTTTTGTATTTTTAGTGGAGATGAGGTTTCACCGTGTTGCCCAGGCTGGTCTTGAACTCCTGACCTCAGGTGATCTGCCCACCTTAGCCTTCCAAAGTGCTGGGATTACAGGTGTGAGACACCGTGCCCAGCCGTATCCACTAATTTAACAGAGGCTGACGCATTTTCCAGGGTGTCCCACTGTTCTCAGGACACGCCCCTCCACGCTGCCCTCGGGGCTTGTGCTGAGGTTTGAATGTGCTGCCTCCAACATTCACCTGTTGGGACTTAATGCCCAATGCGATGCTGTTAACAGGTGGAGCGGGTAGGCGGTGTTTAGGCCCTGAGGATGACTGACTTCCTGGTGAATGAGATTAAGACCCTCATAAAAGAAGCGTCTGGAGCTTTCGCTTCCTTTCGCTCTTCCGCCAAGGGAGGACGAGGCGGTCCTCTTCTCCAAAGGAAGGCGTCCTGAAGCAGACGGCAGCCGTCACCAGAGACTGACCTGCCGGCGCCTTGATCTTGGACTGCCCAACATGCAGAACCGTGAGGAAATCAATTTCTGTTCTTTATAAATGACCCAGTCTGCCGTATTTTATTAGAGCCATGAAAATGGACTGAGACACTCTTACATCCCTTGCCTCTGCCGCTCCGAGGTTGTTTCATGCGATACTTCCCACCCCCAAATTCCTCAAATGCGCCAAGCTTCCACCCACCCGGCCAGCTTTTCACTGGGCTGCTCCCCGGAACCACTTTCACCCTTCCTTCTCCTGGCCAACTCCTTCCTATTTATCCTTTTGGGTCTCAGCTTAAACACCACCTCCTCCAGGAAGCCTCCCCTGATTGCTACCTTCTCGTCTGAGCCCCTGTTCCAGATCCTCACACCTCCCTGGGCTCCCCTTGCCAACTTTATAACCATGATTCGCACACAATTTAGGGCTGCTTTTATTTGCCCGCTTCCCGCAGGGCAGAAAATTCAGCCTTGCGGTATCTGAGACACTCAGCTTGGAGCCCCTGGTATGCAGCAGGCGCTCAAGCAGACAAACTCAGGAGGGGAGTGAAGGGCAGCCTAAATCACATGGCTCAGCGCATTGCGTCCTTCCTGCCGTTTTCCACGTCCCCTGGGGGCCCAACGGCCCTCTGATCAGGACGCCAGTAATTGAAAGCAAGTGTTCCCTCCAGAAGTTTCCCGTATCTGTGTTCATCTTCTGCTCGGGCTAATTTTATTAAAGTTCCCCAAAGAGAGAATTGTAAATTCATTAGTGCACGTCCTAGACCAGACCCTCCTTTACGCCGGGTAGGAAAAGATTAGGAGTCAGCTGGGCCTGATGATAATGAAACAGAAGATGCTAAAACGTCATTCTTAATTAAACCATAATGAGATAAGAAGTTGTCGCCGGCTTGTGGGCCTGGCTTGACTTACTCATGTTCCCATCATAAATCTATGATTTATGATTCTCCTCCCTCAAAGATGTAATTAGTTTTTTTCCCTCTAAAGAAAATCCTAAACATTACTTAGATTTTCTGTATATATATATACACATATATATATGTGAAGCCTGGGCCAGAATTGGAGGTTGCTTTTTTTCTGGCTGGAATAATAACTTCAATTAGGAAAAAAATAAATGCTGGAGGTTGAAAGAGGGAGAATTCAAGACGAAGAGATGGCTGGCGGTGGTGGCTAACGCCTGCCATCCCAGCACTTTGGGAGGCTGAGGCAGGCAGATCACAAGGTCAGGAGTACAAGACCAGCCTGGCCACCATGGTGAAACCCCGTCTCTTCCAAAAATACAAAAATCAGCCGGGCATGGTGGCAGGTGCCTATAGTCCCAGCTACTCGGGAGGCTGAGGCAGGAGACTCACTTGAACCCGGGAGGCTGAGGTTGCGGTGAGCAAGATGGTACCACTGCCCTCCAGCCTGGGCAACAGAACGAGACTTCCTTCCCCCCCCAAAAAAAGGAGATGGTGGGAGGTTACAGGAAGTGGCCAGTTCCGTCCTGACCCAGACTCTTGGACTCTGCCCAGGTGGTGCTTCTGCCAGGAAGGCCCTTGGTCATTTTAGGGACCTTCTCACTGCAGAAACCATCGCCAGATCCCCGCGTCTCCCTGAGACTCATAGCTGGTTTGTGGCTACTTTTTTATCATGGTAGATCTGGTACCTGCATGCTTGAAGGATAGTTGGGGTCTAGGCCGGGCATGGTGGCTCATGCCTGTTATTCCAGCACTTTGGGAGGCCAAGGCGGGTAGATCACGAGGTCAGGAGTTTAAGACCAGCCTGGCCAACGTGGTGAAACCCCGTCTCGACTAAAAAAAAATACAAAAAATAGCCAGTCGTGGTGGCAGGCGCCTGTAATCCCAGCTACTCAGGAGGCTGAGGCAGGAGAATCTCTTGAACGTGGGAGGCGGAGGCTGCAATGAGCCGAGATTGCACCACTGCACTCCAGCCTGGGCGACAGAGCAAGACTCCGTCTAAAAACAAAAGGCCAGGTGTGGTGCGTGCTTGTAGTCCCAACTACGAGGGAGGCTGAGGCAGGCGAATCGCTTGAACCTGGGAGGCGGAGGTTGCAGGGAGCTGAGATTGCACCACTGTGCTCCAGCCTGGCAGACTCTGTCTCAAAAAAAAAATCACCGCTCGAAAGTGGACAATTCAGTGTTTTTAGCGCATTCAGAGTTGGGCAACCATCACGCTGTGTAATTCCACAACGTTCGAACACCCCAGAAAGAAGCCCTTGTCCCCTTTGGCAGTCACTTCCCCTCCCCCACCCTCTGGCGCCTCCAAATGCCCCTCCTGTCTCTTTGGATTGGCCTGTCGACATTTCCTAGAAGTGAGATCACACACTGTGGCCTTTTGTGCTGTCATCTCTTGCTGAGTGACGTCCTCCAGGTGCGTCTGCGCTGTGGCCTGCATCTGAGCCTTGTTCCTTTTCATGGCTGAATCATATTCCATCACACAGACAGAGCCCGCTTTCTTTACCTACTCTTGTGGTCGATGGATGTTTGGATTGGTTCCACATTACGGCTGTTAGAAATCATGCTGCTATAAGCATTCATGTGGAATTTTTGGTACCAACATGGCTGGGCGCGTTGGCTCACGCCTGTGATCCCAGCCCTTTGGGAGGCTGAGGTGGGAGGATCACATGAGGTCAGGAGTTCGAGACCAGCCTGGCCAACATGGTGAAACCCCTTCTCTACTAAAAATACAAAGAAATTAGCCAGGTGTGGTGGCGGGTGCCTGTAATCCCAGCACTTTGGGAGGCTGAGGCAGGCAGATCACGAGGTCAAGAGATGGAGACCATCCTGGCCAACACTGAAACCCCGTCTCTACTAAAAATACAAAAATTAGCTGGCGTGGTGGCAGGTGCCTGTAGTCCCAGCTACTGGGGAGGCTGAGGCAGGAGAATTGCTTGAACCCAGGAGGCGGAGGTTGCAGTGAACCCAGATTGCGCCACTGCCCTCCAGCCTGGTCAACTAGAGCAAAACTCTGCCAAAAAAAATAATAATCAATGTTAGAAATAATAGTTTGTTTTGATTTGCAGTAGCTTTAAAATTTGACTATATATATATATATATATATATATATAGTCTGTTTTGGCTGGACCCTGTATTCCCAGCACTTTGGGAGGCTGAGGCGGGAGGATCACATGAAGTCAGGAGTTCGAGACCAGCTTGGCCAACACGGTGAAACCTCATCTCTACTGAAAATACAAAAATTAGCCCGGCGTGGTGGCATGCACCTGTAGTCCCAGCTACACGGGAGGCTGATACAGGAGAATTGTTTGAACCCAGGAGGTGGAGATTACAGTGAACTGAGATCACACCACTGCACTCCAGCCTGGGTGACAGCGAGACTCCATCTCAAAACAAAACAAAACAAAAAAAAAGATCTCTTTTAAAGACTTTCTTCAAAGCCTTCTTGCTTTTCACTAGTAACTCTTTGTTAAGCTTTATCCTATGTAGCTGTTAGATATAAAAAGAATAAATGCATTCTGCGTCCTTGTACTTTAACCAAGATATCTGTGCTCGACGTGCTCACAGGCGAGTCCCAGCTCACAGTCTATGCCCCTTCCTTATTTAAGAATGTTACCGCTTTTCTACCATCTTTCCCAAGCATCTTCCTCTCTTCCTTCTCCATTGTGTTTACCTGTTTAGAAAAGTTTTAGGTTGTTAGCCATTCAAGTTTTAGATTGTGAAGTCCAGCTCCAGCCAATGGAGATCGAACACAGCAGTAAGAACCCAACATGTAACGAATAAATATACCTGCCTTTCCTTTGTTCATTGTATTCTTGTGGTAAGATAGCTGGCCAGTAGCACCCCTTCTGCAGAAAGAAAAATTGCCTTGCTAAGAGATCCTTTGTCTCAGTGCTGAGTTTTCTTTGCAGCACTGAGCATCTGTTTCCAGTATCTGTCATCTTCCTGGCCAGTGTCCTGTTTGAGGGCTCCCATAGTGGGGGTGTTCAGGAAAGGGGTCCTGATCTAGATCCTGAGAGAGGGTTCTTGGATCTCACACAAGAAAGAAGTCAGGGGGAATCTGCAAAGTGAAAGCAAGTTTATTAAGAAAGTAAAGGAGCCTGGGCATGGTGGCTCACGCCTGTAATCTCAGCACTTTGGGAGGCCGAGGTGGGCAGATCACCTGAGGTTGGGAGTTTGAGACCAGCCTGGCCAACATGGTGAAACCCTGTCTTTAAAAAAAAAAAAGTAAAGGAGGCCAGGTGCAGTGGCTTATGCTTGTAATTCCAGCACTTTGGGAGGCCGAGGTGGGCAGATCACCTGATGTTGGGAGTTCAAGACCAGCCTGGCCAACATGGTGAAACCACATCTCTACTAGAAACACAAAAATTAGCCAGGTGTGGTAGTGCATGCCTGTAATCGCAGCTACTCAGGAGGCTGAGGCAGGAGAAGAGCTTGAACCCAGGAGGCGGAGGTTATAGTGAGCCGAAATTGTACCCCTGTACTCCGGCCTGGGTGACAGACTGAGACTCTGTCTCAAAAGAAAGTAAAGGAATAAAGAATGGCTACTCCATAGACAGAGCAGCCCTGAGGGTTGCTGGTTGCCCCATTTTTATTTATTTATTTATGTATTTATTTATTTATTTATTTATTTTTTTTGAGAGGGAGTCTCGATCTCAGCTCACTGCAACCTCCACCTCCCGAGTTCAAGCCGTTCTCTGCCTCGGCCTCCCGAGTAGCTGGAATTACAAGGTCCTGTTACCACATCCAGCTAATTTTTGTATTTTTTTTTAGTAGGGATGGGGTTTCACCATCTTGGCCAGGCTGGTCTTCAACTCCTGACCTCGTGATCCACCTGCCTCGGCCTTCAAAAGTACTGAGATTACAGGCATGAGCCACGGCGCCCCGGTCAGGCTGCCCATTTTATGGTTATTTCTTGATGACATGCTAAATAAGGGGTGGATTGTTCATGCCTCCCCCTTTTAAACTACATAGAGTAACGTCAAGATGTTGCCATGGCAACTGTAAACTGTCATGGCGCTGGTGGGAGCGTAGCAGTGAGGACGCCCAGAGGTTCATCTCATGGCCGTCTTGGTTTTGGTGGGATTTGGCCGGCTTCTTCACGGCCACCTGTTTCATCAGCGAGGTCTTTGTGACCTGTAACTTGTGCCAACCTCCTGTGCCAACCCCATCTCAATCTGTAAGTTAGAATGTCTAACCGTCTGGGAATGCAGCCCAATGGGTCTCAGCCTCATTTTACCCAACTCCTATTCAAGATGGAGTTGCTGTGGTTCCAACGCCTCTGACAGGAGGGAGGGGTTGAGCCGGCCCAGACATCCCAGAGTTGGGGAACTTCAGCTGGGCCCCCAGACACAGCAAGGCTGGCTATTCAGGGATCCAGCCACTGCCCTGTTTGAAAAGACCCAGCCTCTGCCTGCGAAGTGGCTTGGTGCCTTCCTTTGTAAGGTCCAGCTGCTGGCTCTTTGTCTAGGGGGCTGCGGGGGTGGGGACAGGCCTGCCCAGGCCTCGCCTGAATCCCTCCCGGCTGCAGCCAATGCTTTGTCTGCCCTGATTGAAATGCAAAGAGAAAATTAGAATTCCCTGGCCGCCTCTCCTCCTCTTTCTTCCAGATTTTAATGAATTCAGCACTTACAGGCTGCGCAGGTGAAGAAAATGGCTTTGGAGATATTTTTGTTGTTGAAAAGAATTATTTTCATTTCCAGGACGAGGTTCGCGTTCAACTTCACTGAGCAGAACGTTCCCCTAAAGTGGTCTGGGCGGCCGATTCCTCGTTTCTGGCTGGCCGGCTGGAGTTCCAATTGGACCTTTTCTTTTGATTCCATGAAGAGACTTTATAGAGCGTTATCTGTTCTAGGAGGCAGATAACCATAAAAATAAGTATGAAAGAAACAAAATTATGGGAATAAAAGTTTGCCTGCCCGAGGACTTGAACTTCAAGCCCATTGTCCTGAGCACAGTGGTGTGTGCCTGTCTTCCCAGCCCTGTGGGAGGCTGAGGCTGGAGGATCCTTTGAGCCCAGGGGGTTGAGGCTGCAGTGAGCGTGTTTGTGCCACTGTACTCCAGCCCAGGGAACAGAGTGAGACTCTGATTCTAAAATACGGTTTTTTGGAGACGGAGTTTCACTTTTTTACCCCCAGGCTGAAGTGCAATGGTATGATCTCAGCCCACATCAACCTCCACCTCCCAGGTTCAAGCGATTCTCTTGCCTCAGCCTCCCAAGTAGCTGGGATTGCCGGTGCCCACCACCACACCCAGCTAATTTTTAAAATATTTTCGGTAGAGGCAGTTTCCCCACGTTGGCCAGGCTGGTCTTGAACTCCTGGCCTCAGGTGATCTGCCTGCTGCGGCCTCCCAAAGTGCTGGGATTATGGGCTTGAGCCACGGCACCTGGGCTCTAAAATAAGTTTTAAAAACATAAACTGTGGGCCAGGTATGGTGGCTCAAGCCTGTAGTCTCAGGGCTTTGGGAGGCCAAGGCAGGAAAAGTGCTTGAGCCCAGGAGTTGGTGACGAGCCTGGCCAATACAGCGAGAACCCGTCTCTTTAAAAAACTAAAAATAAAAAATTATATAAACTGTCCTTCAGAGGAGAAGCCATCTTTTCAACCTGCCTGGGCTTCCCACCACATTAATAAAACTGGGGCGGCCGGGCGCGGTGGCTCATGCCTGTAATCCCGGAAATTTTGGAGGCTGAGGCGGGTGGATTGCCTGAGCTCAGGAGTTGAAGAACAGCCTGGGCAACATCGTGAAACCCCATCTCTACTAAAATACAAAAGAAATTGGGCTGCTGTGGTGGCGGGCACTTGTGGTCCCAGCCACTCGGGAGGCTGAGGCAGGAGAATTGCTTGAACCCCAGAGATGGAGGTTGCAGTGAGCCGAGATTGCACCACAGCACTACGGAGTGAGACTCCATCTCTAAGAAAAAAACAAACTGAGGTTGATGGTGAGGCCAGTGAGTTCATAGCCAGCACCACTGTCTTCAGATGGATTCCTCTAGACACAGCCTGTCCTGCACTCCCCTTCCCGTAGGAAAATCTTAGAATCCTATTTACTGTGCACCTTGAGAAAGCCATTCCTGATGCCCTCCCACCGATGTATCCACAATCACTTGTGCCCCACCTGGCAGAGCTGTTTGTCACCAAAAATCAGAATTGCTCAAATTGTCTTCCCGCTCAACAGCAAAACCCACAAAAGCAGGAAGTATGTCTTGTTCTTTTTTTCCCCCCCAAGACAAGGTCTCACTCTGTCACTCAGGCTGGAGTGCAGTGGCACAATCTCGGCTCACTGCAGCTTCCGCCTCCTGGGGTTCAAGCGATTCTCATGCCTCAGCCTCCCAAGTAGCTGGGACTACAGGCACCTGCCGCCACGCCTAGCTAACTTTTGTATTTTTAGTAGAGATGGGGTTTCACCATGTTGGCCAGGGTGATCTCGAACTCCTGACCTCAGACGATGCACCCTCCTCGTCCTCCCAAAGTGCTGAGATTCCAGACATACGCCACTGTGCCTGGCCTCTTGTTCATTTCTGAATCTCCATGGCCTGGTGGCTGGTTCAGTAGAGGGAAGACTCTGGGGCCAGGAGGTCCAGGTTCACGTCCTGGCTCTGCTATTTCCTGGCTGTTTGACCTTGGGCAAGTTGCTTAAACTCTCTGTGCCTCAGTTTACTAATCTGCAAAACGGGGATGATATTCTCTCAGAGGGCTGGGAAGTACTATGGTTAGCTACTCAATAAATGGAAGTTGTTTTTCATAAGATACTGGCAGGACCCTGAGAAACAGCGTAGGTAGCAAGATATAGCTCTATCTCGGTCTTTGGTTTAATTTTTGGGACCCAGGCCGGAGCACAGTGGTGCAATCATAGCTCACTGCAGCCTCGACCTCCTGGGCTCAGGAGATCCTCCTACTTCCCCGAGTAGCTGAGTCCACAGGAATATGCCACCACACCTGGCTAATTTTTCATAGAGATGGGATCTTGCTACGTTGCCCAGGCTGGTCTCCAACTGCTGGGCTCAAGTGATCCTCCCACCTCGGCCTCCCAAAATGCTGAGATTCCAGACATGAGTCACCGCGCCTGGCCTCTGTCTCATTCTTGGGGCTGCTTCTCTGCTAGTGGTAAGCGGCTATGATCGCAGAATATGAATGGAAGCATGTTCCTTTATCTTGTACTTCATTTATTTATTGTTTTGAGATACAATCTAGCTCTGTCGCCCAGGCGGGAGTGTGGTGGCGTGATCTCGGCTCACTGCAACCTCTGCCTCCTGGGTTCAAGCGATTCTCATGCCTCAGCCTCCCAAGTACCTGGGATGACAGGTGTGTACCGCCATGCCCGGCTAATTTCTGTCTTTTTAGTAGAGATGGGGTTTTACCATGTTGGCCAGGCTGGTCTCGAACTCCTGACCTCAGGGGATCCACCCGCCTCGGCCTCCCAAAGTGTTGGGATTATAGGCATGACTACATTCCTTTATTTTTAAAAAAATTCATTTTAAATGATACAATTCCTATATAAAAGCAATTTTCATCATAAAAACAGAAACTGCCATAAAAACGAAAGTTCTTACTCCTCTTGAATTCTGTGCTTACCATGGCCCTCTGTGCAAATTTCTTTTTATGTTTTTCTCTCTTTATTTTTTTTTGATATGGAGTCTCACTCTGCTGCCCAGGCTGGAGTGCCGTGGCCTGATCTCAGCTCACTGCAACTTTTGTTCTTGTTGCCCAGGCTGGAGTGCAGTGACACGATCTCAGCTCACTGCAACCTCTGCCTCCTGGGTTCAAGTGATTCTCCTGCCTCGGCCTCCTGAGTAGCTGGGATTACAGGTGTGCACCACTGTGTCTGGCTTTTTTTTTTTTTCTACGTATTTTTAGTAGAGATGGGGGTTTCTCCATGTTGGTCAGGGTGGTCTTGAACTCCTGACCTCAGTTGATCCTCCTGCCTTGGCCTCCCAATGTGCTGGGATTACAGGCGTGAGCTGCCACGCCCAGCTACTTTTTGTATTTTTGTTAGAGACAGGGTTTCACCTTGTTGGCCAGGCTAGTCTCAGAATCCCAACATCAGGTGATCCGCCCGCCTTAGCCTCCCAAATTGCTGAGATTACAGGTGTGAGCCACTGTGCCGGCCTATTTTACTCATTTTTTAAGAGACATGGTTTTGCTGTGTTGCCCAGGCTGGCCTTGAACTCCTGGGCTCAAGTGACCCCCTTGCCTTAGCCTACAGAGTAGCTGGGACCACAGGTGTGCACCACCAAACCTGGCTAATTTTTAGATTTTTCGTAGAGACAGTGTCGCCCTGTGTTTACCAGGCTGATCTGAAACTCCTGGGCTCAAGCGATCTTCCTGCCTCAACCTCCCAAAGTGCTAGGATTGCAGGCATGAGCCACTTGCCTCTGTACTGAAGGCAGTGGCCGTGGCCTGTGAGTTAATCCCACCCACACCTGGTTTTGTAAATCAAGTTTTATTGAAACACAGCTGTGCTCATTCATTTTGTCTGTAGCTTCTGTGCTTTACCAGCACAGGTGACCAGGTGCAACTGAGACTTTTTGGCCTGCAGAGCTTAAAATATTTTACCATCTGGTTCTTTACAGAAAATGTTTGCCAACTTCTGTGCAAAAGTTGCAGCATTATCAAGTTAATGTCTCAAGTTGAGGAAATTCCTTTCTGTTCCTGGTTTGCTGAGTGTTTATTTTAAACAGGCTTTTTAAAAAGTCAAATGCTGGCCTGGCACGGTGGCTAATGCCTGTCATCCCAGCACTTTTGGAGGCCAAGGCGGGAGGATCACTTGAGGTCAGGAGTTTGAGACCAGCCTGGCCAACGTGGTGAAACCCTGTCTGTATTAAAAATACAAAAATTAGCCACGCGTGGTGGTACATACCTTTAATCCCAGCTTCTCAGGAGGCTGAAGCGGAGATTGCTGTGAGCTGAGATCACGCCTCTGTACTCCAGCCTGGGCAACAGAGCGAGACTCTGTCTTTAAATAAATAAATAAATAACTTTGGGGCAACTTTTCTTTTTTCTAACTGATAGATTTATGGTATTATGGAAAAATATTTCCAAATATTTGTTACAATTTGTTACATTGTTATATTATTATTTATATTAGAAACTGACATAATGGGCTGAGCACAGTGGCTTATGCCTATAATTCCAGCACTCTGGGAGGCTGAGTCAGGTGGATCACTTGAGGCTGGGAGTTCGAGACCAGCCTGGGCAATATAGCAAGATCCTGTCTCTACAAAAAAATTTAAAAATTAGCTGGGTGCTAATTGATGGCAGTGCATAGAGCTACTGTGGAGGCTGATGTGGGAGGATCACTTAAACCTAGGAGTTGGAGGCTCCAGTGAGCTATGATTATACCACTGCACTCCAGCCTGGGCAACACAGTAAGACCCTGTCTCCTTTAAAAAAAGAAAAAGTCCATTAGCCGTAGATGTATGAGTTTATTTCTGTATTCTGAATTTTATTCCACTGATCTGTGTGTCTATCCTTATGCCAGTACCACACTGTTTTAATCATGGTAACTTTGTGGTTGGTTCTGAAATGGAGAAATTTGAGTTTTCCCAAATGTATTTTTTTTCCTGCAAGATGATTTTGACTATTTGGATTATCTTGCAATTCATTATGAATTTGAAGAGTGGGTTTTCTACTTTTGCAAAAAAGTCATTGGGATTTTGACAAGGATTGCATTCAATCATAGATTACTTTAGGTAGTATTGCCATATAGATGAGTTTTTTTTTTATCTTTGCTGCTTATAGTGTTTACCCCTAACAAATACATGTTTGCTTTAGATGTTTTAAAATGTAATGTGATGAAATTGCACTATAACTTTTCTCCCTACCACCTGCTTTAATGTGATGAAATTGCTCTATAACTTTTCTCCCTACAACCTGCTTATTTTGCTAGGAATATTTCTGAGATTTGTTAGGGTCATCGCGTATAGTTTTAATGGCTTCACATTCATTGCTGTCTAGTATTCCATCATGTGCCTGTATCTTTTTTTTTTTTTCTTTCTTTTTTTGAGACAGAGTCTCACTCTGTCACCCAGGCTGGAGGGCAAAGGTTCGATCTCAGCTCGTTGCAATCCCTGCCTCCTGCTTCAAGAAATTCTCCTGCCTCAGCTTCCCTAGTAGCTGGCTTTACAGGCACCTGCCACCACATCTGGCTAATTTTTGTATTTTGGTAGACACAGGGTTTCACCATGTTGGTCAGGCTGGTCTCAAACTCTGACCTCAGGTGATCTGCCCACCTGGGCCTCCCAAAGTTCTGGGATTACAGGTGTCAGTTACCATGCCTGGCCTTTTTTTTTTTTTTTTTTTTCCCTCCCTTGAGACAAGGTCTCACTCTGTTGCCCAGGCTGAAGTACAGTAGCACAATCTCTACTCACTGCAACATCTGCCTCCTGGGCTCAAGCAATCCTCCCACTTCAGGTTCTTGTGTAGCTGAAACTACATGCACATACCACCACATCTGACTAATTTTTAAAATTTTTTTGTAGAGACCAGTTCTCGCTATGTTGCCCAGGCTGCTCTCAAATTCCTGGGCTCAATCTTCTGGTGTCAGCCTCCCAAAGTGCTGGGATTACAGGCATGAGCTACTGTGCCCGGACTTCCATAATTCTTTATACATTCTCCAATGGACCCACCTTCATTCTCACCCTAATGGAGAATGTATAAAGAATTATGGGATTTGGTCCCAATATTTTAATGACAAATAATGCTACTCTCAGCATACCTGTACATGTCTCCTTGGAGAAATCTGTAAGAGTCTCTGTACAATGTATATCTAGGAATGGAATTGTTGACTGAAAAAGTTAGGTACATCCTTAATTTACTAGATACTCTCAATCTGTCCTCCAAAAGTACCAATCTGTTCCCACTCTGAGAGTTTCTAAAGTCAAACCATCCTTGCAGTCCATAATTCTATTTGTGAGTCATAACATTGTATTCTTTTAATGAGATGCTAGATTTCCATTGCGAAAGTTTTCCTGGCCTTTTTGCATCTAGGCACATAAGTGGAATGTGCTTTTTTCCTCCTTAGTTTGTCCTTGTGTAGTTTGGGTACCATCTCTTTTTTTTTTTTTTTTTTTTTTGTCTCATAAGCTGACAGTTTACAAAAGTCGCAAATCATCTCCTCCTCAAAGATTTGGCAAAACTCACTTGGAAAACTATCTGGGAAGGTGCCTTCTATGGGGCATAGATTTTTACTATCACTTCACTATTTTTTTCCTTTTTAAGAGCGTGATTTTTTTTCTTTGTTTCTTTTCTTTTTTTTTGAGACAGAGTCTAGTTCTGTTGCCAAGTGCCAGGCTGGAGTTTAGTGGTGCGATCTCGGCTCACTGCAACCTCCGCCTCCTGAGTTCAAACAATTCTGCCTCAGCCTCCTGAGTAGCTGGGACTACAGGCGCACGCCACCACACCCAGCTAATTTTTGTGTTCTTAGTAGAGACGGGGTTTCACCATGTTGGTCAGGATGGTCTCGATCTCTTGACCTTGTGATCCGCCTGCCTCAGCCTCCCGAAGTGCTGGGATTACAGGCGTGAGCCACTGTACCCGGCTTTTCTTTTTCTTTCTTTCTTTCTTTCTTTTTTTTTTTGAGAAAGGTCTCTCTCCGTCACCCAAGCTAGAGTGCAGTGGCGTGATCACAGTTCACTGCAGCCTTGACTTCCTGGGCTCAGTTGATTCTTCCACTTCAGCCTCCAGAGTAGCTGGGACTACAGGTGAGTGCCACCATGCCCAGGTAATTTTTTATATTTTAGGTAGAGATGAGGTTTTGCCATGTTCCCAAGGCTGGTCTTGAATTCCTGGGCTCAAATGATCCACCCACCTCAGCCTCCCAAAGTGGTGGGATTACAGGCATGAGCCACCATTCCTGGCTTCATTTCACTATTTCTAAGATTATTCACTTTTTTACAATTCACCTATATCGATAATAATTTCCTAGGTTTAAAAATGTATGATTTTATACAATTTAATGGTATAAAATCATATATACGTAGTATACTCTCATCCTTTAAAATATCTCCTTGGGGCTGGGAGTGGTGGCTCATACCTTTCATCCCAGCACTTTGGGAGGCCGAGGCGGGTGGGTCACTTGAGGTCAGGAGTTCGAGACCAGCTTGGCCAACATAGTGAAACCCTGTCTCTGCTATATAAAAATATATTTATATATTTTTATATATTTATATATATATATATATATTTATATATATTTATATATATATATATATATATATATATATATATATATTATCTGGGTATGGTATTGTGTTCGTGTAGTCCCAGCTAGTTAGGTGGCTGAGGCAGGAGAATTGTTTGAACTTGGGAAGCGGAGGTTGCAGTGAGCCGAGATTGCGCCCCTGCCTGGGTGACAGCGAGACTCCATCTCAAGAATCAATAAATATCTCCTCAGCTGGGCCCAGTGGCTCACACCTGTAATCCCAGTTCTTTGGGAAGCCGAGCTGGGCAGATTGCTTGAGTCAAGGAGTTCCAGACAAGCCTGGGCAACATCACAAAACACTCTCTCTACCAAAGAGAAAAATGAGCCAAGCGTGGTGGTGCACATCTATAGTCTCAGCTACTTGGGAAGCTGAGGTGGGAGAGTGGCCTGAGCCTGGGATGAGAAGGCTGCAGTGAGTCATGATCACATCACTGCATTCCAGCCTGGGCAGCACAGCAAGACCCTGTTTCAATAAATAAATAAATAAATAAATGGCGTAGCTCCTTGGTAAGAGTGATTGGTCCCCTCATCCCTAATGCTTTTTTCTTTGTGCCTCTGTCTTCCTGCCAGAGGTCTGCTTTTTTTATGAGTATTTCCAGAGTTGGAGATTTTTTTTTTTTTCCTGAGACTGGGTCTTTGTCACCCTGGGCACTTTTGTCACCCTAGAGTGCAGTGGTGCAATCACAGGTCACTACAGCCTCAATCTCCTGGGCTCAAGTGATCCTCCCACCTCAGCCCCCCAAGTGGTTGGGACCCTGGGCATGTGCCACCACACCTGGCTAATCTCTTTACTTTGTAGAGATGGAGATCTCCCTATGCTGCCCAGGCTGTTCTTGAACTCCTGGGCTCAAGCAATCCTCCTGCCTTGGCCTCCCAAAGTGCTGGGATTGCAGGCAAGACCCACTGCTCCTGCTGTAGTTTCTCATTTCATGAATTTCTGATTTTCATATTTTCCTTGAGTTTATTTGTTCTTTTGGTAGATGCTTCAGTTGAAAGCTTAACTAGTTTATTTCCAGATAATTCCTTCATAAATTCATATGAGGCTATGAATTTCCCTCTGAGTACGTCTTTGACTGCTTGCTTATTTTTAGCATCCCATACATGGCAAAAAAGAAAAAAAGCGCCGCCAGCCTGCTACATTTACCTCTGAGTGTATCTTTTTTTCTTTTTTTGAGATGGAGTCTTGCTCCGTTGCCCAGGCTAGGGTGCCGTGGCATGATCTCCGCTCACTGCAACCTCCACCTCCCAGGTTCAAGCAATTCTCCTGCTTTAGCCTCCCAAGTAGCTGGGACTACAGGTCCCTGCCACCATGCCTGGCTAATTTTTTTTGTTTTTTTAGTTGGGGCAGGGTTTCACCATGTTGGCCAGGCTGGTCTCGAACTCCTACCTCGGGTGATCCGCCCACTTCAGCCTCCCAAAGTGCTGAGATTACAGGCATGAGCCACCATGCTGGGCCTCAATTGTGCATATTTTGTAATTTGTGTTTTGACATACCTTTAACTCATTATTTGTTGTAGTAATTCCGGTTCTGTGGATGTGAGAAGCTGTAGGTCATCATTGATTTCTACTCTGATTGCATTGTGGCTGAGTTTTGGGCCTCTGGTCGTGTTCTCATGCGTGGTCTGTTTTTGTGATGAAGTCAGATGCTTAGAGAAAATTGCCTGTTCTTTGTTGGGTACAAAGTCCTGTGCAGAGGCATGTGATCAAGTTGGCTGTTAATTATCAGTCTCCTTGACAGCCTTATAATTTTCCTTCATCTTTTCATTTATACGTCCCCTAGCGTAACTGTGATGTCGGTTTCTCCTGTGCGTTTTTTGCTTTAAACATTTCAGAGCATATTGTTAGGGGGCAGGGTATATATTTATTGAGGGCATTTGTACTTTTCAGAGAACTAGGAGGTTTTGGCCTCTGAGATGTCATTGAGATGGGGATGCGGCTTTGCTCCAGGCTCTCTGTCTCCTAGCCTGGGGCTGCCGTATGTGGCCAATGTTTGTTTGTTTTCTTTTGAGACAGTTTCACTCTGTCCCCCGGGCTGGAGTACAGTGGCACGATCTCTGCTTACTGCAAACTCCTCCACCCAGGTTCAAGCCATTCTCCTGCCTCAGCCTCCTGAGTAGCTGGGACTACAGGTGCTCACCAACATGCCCAACTTACGTTTTTTGGTTTTTTGTTGAGACGGAGTCTCGCTGTGTTGCCCAGGTTGGTATGCAGTGGCACGCTCTTGGCTCACCGCAACCTCCATCTCCCGGGTTGAAGCGATTCTCCTGCCTCAGCCTCCCAAGTAGCTGGGATTACAGGTGTGTGCCACCACGCCCAGCTAATGTTTGTATTTTTAAGTAGGGACGGGGTTTCACCATGTTTGTCAGGCTGGTCTCAAACCCCTGACCTCATGATCTGCCCACCTCAGCCTCCCAAAGTGCTGGGATTGCAGGCGTGAGTCAGTGAGCCCAGCTGTGTTTGTAGTTTTACCATGTTGGCCAGGCTGGTCTTGAACTCCTGACCTCTCAAGTGATCTGCCTCAGCCTCCTAAAGGGCTGGGATTACAGGCATGAGCCATTGTGCCCGAGTGTGGCCAGTGTTGACCTTAATCAGGCGGTGCTCAGAGATGCCTTGACCTCCCTCTTGCTGAGGCCGAAGGAGACAGGCAGACCTGGGCCCCAAGTACAGACTCCACGACTTCCCATCTTTTTGACCTTGGATGAGACCTGACCTCTTCTTCAGTCTCAACTTTCTTCTTCTTCTTTTTTTTTTTTGAGATGGAGTGTCTTGCTCTGTCACCCAGGCTGGAGTGCAGTGGTGTGATCTCAGTTCACTGCAGCCTCCACCTCCTGGGTTCAAGTGATTCTCCTGTGTCGGCCTCCTGAGTAGCTGGGATGACAGGCGTGAGCCACCACACCCGGCTAATTTTGTATTTTTAGTAGAGGCGGCTCACGCCTGTCATCCCAGCACTTTGGGAGGCTGAGGCAGGTGGATCACTTGAGATTGGGAGTTTAAGACCAGCCTGACCAACATGGCGAAATGCCGTCTCTACTAAAAATACAAAAAATTAGCCAGACGCGGTGGTGGATGCCTGTAATTCCAGCTACTTGGGAGGCTGAGGCTGGAGGATCACCTGAACCCGGAGGCGGAGGTTGAGGTGGGCCAAGGTGGCACCATTGCACTCCAGCCTGGGCAACCAGAGCAAAACTCCATCTCAAAAAGAACCCCCAAAAACAAAAACAAAACTTCATCTCTTATGTGTTCTATCCCTGTTTTTCTGATACTGTTTGTACGTCCTCTTTTTTATTACCTTCGCCTAAGGTTTTTGGAGTTTTCTAAGAAAAGGTTTTTGATTTTGTGAATGCAAAAGAACCACATCAAAATGCCCAATGAAGAGTTATTTCCAGGCTGGGGGTGGTGACTCATGCCTGTAATCCCAGCACGTAGGGAGGCCGAGGCGGGTGGATCACCTGAGGTTAGGAGTTCGAGACCAGCCTAACATGGTGAAACCCTGTCTCTACTAAATACCAAAAAAAAAAAAAAAAAAAAATAGCCGGGTGCATTCCTGGAATCCCAGCTTTGGGAGGTTGAAGCAGGAGAATTGCTTGTACCTGGGAGGCGGAGGGTGCAGTGCGCCGAGCGTGGGCCCCCGTGCTCCCGCCTGGGCCGGCCGCGGCCTCCTCCGTCTCCCGAGGAAGTCGGGCTGGGGGGGGGTCGCGGCGGTGGTTGCAGTGAGCCGAGATTGAGCCACCGTGCTCCAGCCTGGGCAGGAAGAGCAAAACTCCGTCTCCAAAAAAAATACTTATTTCCATTATTCTCTTCATTTTTTTTATTTTCTAGTGACTTCGATTGAAAACTTGGTTCATTAACTTTAAAAGTTGACTTATTTTAAAAATTTCTGATTTTCTTGTAAGTGTGTTAGGCCAGGCACAGTGGCTGATGCCTGTAATTCCAGCACTTTGGGAGGCCGAGGTAGGAAGATGGTTTAAAGCCAGGAGTTCAAGACCAGCCTAAGCAACAAAGTGATACTCCTGCCTCAAAATAAAAATTAGAGTAAATGTGTTCAAGGCTATGAATTTTTCTCTGAACATACCATTGGCCGCATCCCATAGTTTATACATCCCATAATGTACTATGTGAATTGTTGTTCAATTTGAAAAGCTTTGTAACTTTCAAATTGATTTTTTTTTTCCCAGAGGCAGCGAGCGTCTCCCTATGTTCACCCCAAAGTGCTAGGATTATAGGCATGAGCCACTGTGCCCGGCTTACATTGATGTGACACGTTTCATTTAGAAATGTGTTTTAAGTCCAGGCACGGTGGCTGATGCCTGTAATCCCAACACTTTGGGAAGCCAAGGTAGGTGAATCACTTGAGGTCAGGGGTTCAAGACCAGCCTGGCCAACATGGTGAACCCATCTCCACTAAAAACAAAAAAATTAAAAAATTGCGGGGTGTGGTGGTGGGTACCTGTAGTCTGATCTACTCAGGAGGCTGAGGCAGGAGAATCGCTTGAACCTGGGAGGTGGAGGTTGCAGTGAGCTGAGATCACGCCACTGAACTCCAGTGTAGGTCAAAGAATGAGACTCTGTCCCCCTTAAAGCCTCCCCAAAAAGAATGTGTTTTAAAATTCCTCCCCTTTTCCAGGGGAGGATAATTCCTCTTCTGATCCAAGATCCAGGAACCTTATCTAATATTTGTTTCTTGGAATTTGCAAAGATCTGTACTATTAATTTTCACAAATTTTCCCTGTGTCTGAGAATGTTGGCGGCGAGGGGTAATAGGGTTTGTTAAATCTATTTGGCTAAGCTTATTAATGGTGTGGCTCACATCTGTACTGTTTTGACTACTTTATCTGTTGGTTTCTGAGAGAGACAGCCCTCTTCTTCCCTGAGCTGGGTCCCTGGTCTCACTAAGATCACCCCTTCTAATCCCAAAGGGATCTTTGGTCCACCTGTGGGTGGCTTCTATGCCAGAGGAATGTGACTTGGGCAAGGGTACAGATACACAATGGCTCACCTCTGTCCCCAGGGATGTGACTCTGGCTCAGTGCATAGGTCCACTCACTGGGTGGCCCAGAGGATAGAGAAGAGCGAGCCCCCAACCTGCTGCTTGCTTCCATGAACTCGGTTCCTCCCCAGGGCGCGTTGAGAAGGCAGCACAGTGCTGTGTTCAGGGTTGCGGGTGAGAGCGTGGGGTACGAATCCCAGCTCCACCTCATACTCACTGTGTACCCCTCCCTGAGCCTCAGTTTCCTAATATGTAAGTGGGGCTGACAACTTTCTTTTTACACGGAGTCTCATTCTTTTGCCCACGTTGTGATCGCAGCTCACTGCAACCTCGTCCTCTGGGGATCGAGGGATTCTCCTGCCCCAGCCTCCCCAGTAGCTGGGATTACAGCCACATGTAGCTAATGCTTGTGTTTTCAGTACAGACAGGGTTTCGCCATGTTGGCCGGGCTGGTCTCAAACTCCCGACCTCAGGTGATCCATCTGCCTCAGCCTCCCAAAGTGTTGGGATTGCAGGTGTGAGCCACCGCACCTGGTCAAGAGGCTGGTAACTTCTATCTCAGAGTGACTGGCCCATGATAAATTCTCAATCATGGTCACTTATTAGAATAACACAAGGCAGCCCCTACAGGGCCAGGGATTGGGTTCTGGGTTCATATCTTGGCCTGGCCACTTCATTGCTGTGTGATCTTAAACACGAAACAGCACCTCCCTGGGCCAACTCCTCCGACACTTGACACCATGAAGGGAGATCAGCTCTCCAGACCCCCACCCACCCGCCTGCCCCAGGGGTGACACTTGACAGGCAGGGGCGCAACAGACTCCACAATGAGCCGGGGTCAGAGGATCTTCCTTTAATACAAAGTCGATGTATCTACATACGCGGGGGTGGGAAAACCACCCGGCTGCTTCTGCTGAACAGTGTGGAAAGTAACCGCAGATCTGCCCTTGTACAAAGAGGAACAACTCGCTTGCTCAGGGCGGGTGGGTGGAGGGGGTCCCGTCCTTCTGGTTTTGCTCCCAAACTGCCCCATAGTCCCAGGGGAAAGGGTCCCTGATGTGACGCAGGATATGGCCACTGTCCCCAAACAAGTAGGATCCTCTCCGTCTCCCAGGGGATGGGAGACAGCTCAGGCTACGGGAGGCGGGGGGACACTGTCATCTCTTACAGCAGCGTCCCCCTCAACCCCACCCCGCGGGTTCGAACCCATCACCACTGGGTCCGAGTTCCCCCATGACCCTACCCTCAGAACTGTATTTGATATGTCTGAAAATTTAATTGATAAAAATGAAACGAAAAGGCGGGGCAGGGGGAGCCAAAAAGAAAAAAGGACATCCGTTCTTCTGTGAGCAAAGCACACTTTCCGATGGTAGGGCCAATGAAAAAGCAAGCTAAGATACGGGCTGGCACGCACATGTGCGAACGTAACCACCACACAAGGACGTTTTCTACAGTGAAAAAATAGACCGTCTTTGAACAGAATATGAATAAGCCGAAGTTGTTCTCTTTGAAAGTCGTTGACTGGCAAGTCTTTTGTTTGTTTCTTTAAAAAAAAAATACACTATTAAAAAAAAGAGGAAATGTCACGGGATACAGTTACACTGAGAGTGCTAAAAGGAAGCTGGATTCTGGTCCCAGCCCAGCATCCCCAGGCTGCAGGGCCGGGAGGAGCCTCCCGGGTCCCCCCGACCACCACGGGCGGGGCAGGGGTGGGAGACGAGGGCTCAGTCCATGGTCTGCACCCCACCCTCCTGTGGTTCTGGGGAGCACTCCTATTTGCTCACCGTCCCCCCACCCCCCACCCCGGAATCTGGTTTTGGAATTGGAAGGAAAGGAGGAATGTGCCAAGTATTTGAAGGCAGGGGCCCGGGGCGGGGCTGGAGGAGCCGCGTCGTCCTCCCCCGGACGGTGCAGAGCCTCAGCAGCTGCCACCGCCGCCTCCTGCCCTGCCCGCTGGGGGTCCAGGCCTCAGGAGGTCCGCCCGAGGGACAGAGGCATCCGGGGCCATCCGGGACCGGTGGTGTCGGGCTGGGGGGCATGGCTTTACGTTGCATAGTGGTCAAAGCTTCCGAGGTACTCCAGTGCCGCCTGGTAACAGAACTGGTACTCGTCCTGGGGGAGGACAAGGGAACCGTTAGTACCTCCCCTGCTCTAATGCCTCCCAGGGCTCCCTAGCGCCCTCAGGAGCAAGCCAAGCTCCTTAGCCCGGTGCATGTCTCTCGCAGAAGGTCTCTTTGGCCCCCAGGGCCCTCCCCAAATGAACTGGGCAATGCCACACCCCCTTCCTGCCATCCACAGCCAGCCTCTTCACCTGGAATGCCCTCTCTCCTGTCTACCGGGAGGCCCTGTTCATCTTTTCATTTTTATTTCTTTGAGACGGAGTCCCACTCTGTCACCCAGGCTGGAGTGCAATGGCGTGATCTCAGCTCACTGCTACCTCTGCCTCCCAAGTAGCTGGGACTACCGGTGCCCACCACCACGCCCAGCTAATTTTTGTATTTTTAGTAGTGGCGGGGTTTTGCCATGTTGGCCAGGCTGGTCTTGAACTCCTGACCTCAGGTGATCTGCCTGCCTCGGCCTCCCAAAATGCTGGGATTACAGGCATGAGCCACTGTGCCTGGCCTCATTTTTATTTTTTTTTTGGTAGAGATGAGGGTCTCACTGTGTTGCCCAGGATGGGCTCAAGCGATCCTCCCACTTCGGCCTCCCAAAGTGCTGGAATAACAGGCGTGAGCCGCCAGGCCCAGCCCTCTCAGAACCCCCTCCACTGGAACACTGCCTGGAGAGTCAGGAGTCTGGGCCTTTGTTTCCCCATCTATACAGTGGCTGGAGAGGATGAGTGGTTCGAGGCAGGGTCCAGGCTGAGTCACCAACTTGTTGTGACTCTGGGACTGCAACGAACCCATGTCTTTCCCTCCAAGGGCCGCCGACTGTTGCATTAAAGGGGTCACTCGTCCCCTTCCGGCGCAGCAGGGGTCCGTGGACCTTCTACCCACGATGACCCACAGAGTCCCCGGTGGCTGCACCCATCTCACAGAGGAGGGGGCTGAGGCTCAGGGCAGTAGGGGCACGAGGCCGGGCCGCCTCCCTCCCTGCCCCGTCGTTACCTCCGTCTGCACCATGGCCGGCCGCTGCGTTCGTAGCATCTTCACCGTCTGGAAGATGTCCACCACGCCTTCGTACCGCATCCGCTCCAGCACGATGCTAAGCGTGATGAAGACGCCCGTCCTGCCCACGCCGGCACTGGTGGGAGTGGAGTGAGCACAGCCGTTCAGGGCGGGCGCTGGGGAGCCCTGAGGCGACCCCCTATTCCCCCGAGGACTCGAACAGCCCAAGCTTAGGGCTGTGCCCCGCACCTCAGGCCTCCGGGCACCGGGGGACGCTCACCTGCAGTGGACGGAGATGGGGCCGTCCTGGCCGAACTGCTCCTTGGTCTTGTGCACTTGGCCGATGAAGTCGATGAAACCCTCCCCCGACTTTGGCACACCCTGTTCTGGCCAGTCTGTGAACTGGAACTGCCGGACGGTCCGCGACTGGCCGTCCTGGAATGCAGAGAGCTGGGTCTTGCTATCAGTGGCCATGGGGGTTTTTCTCCAACCTCCTCATCCTCACTCCCATTTTTTTTTTTATTAGACGGCGTCTCACTCTGCTGCCCGGCTGGAGTGCAGTGGCACGATCTCGGCTCACTGCCACCTCTGCCTCCCAGATTCAAGCAATTCTTGTGCCTCAGCCTCCTGAGGAGCTGAGGTTACAGGCACCAGCCACCACGCCCAGCTAATTCTTGTATTTTTTAGTAGTGACGGGGTTTCACCATGTTGGCCAGGCTGGTCTCGATCTCCTCACCTCGTGATCTGCCCGCCTCGGCCTCCCAAAGTGCTGAGATTACAGGCATAAGCCAATGCGTCCGGCCTCTCACCACCACTTTTTTTTCTTGAGATAGTTTCCCTCGTTGCCCAGGCTGAAGTGCCATGGTGCTATCTTGGCTCACTGCAACCTCCGCCTCCTGGGTTCAAGGGATTCTCCTGCCTTGGCCTCCTGGGATTACAAGCGCGCACCGCGCCCCCGCCTCACTCCCATTTTGTATCCCCTCAGCCACTCCTTCACCCTGACAGCTCACAATCCTCAGACCAACTGCACGGCTTTCCACAGCCACGCTCCACCCGGACCGTCACCACTCCCCGCCACCCAGCTGTTCCCTCCCCACATCTCCAATCCCACCTGCCACGTCCCACCCAGCACCAGCGTCCTGCACCCTGCACCATTCCACAGCGTGCCCAGCTCTGCCCTCCCCACCTCCTGCCCTCCACTGCGATCCTGTCATTTCCCACTCAGCATGTCACAGCTCTGTAGCACCCCTCAACTCCGTCACTGCCCACAGCCCCGCAGTGCCTTTGGCTCCTGTCCTCCACCATCCAGCACCATCGCCCTCCACTGCCCAGTAACAGTGCCATTTCACCACCCACCGCTGGTTACTCATCTATCCAACACCCTCATCTCCTGCCATCCACCACGGGTAGCTCATTTTTCACCACCCAAAATTATCCGACACTCTCTTCTGTAACCGAACGCCATTACTCATCCTCTGCCCTCCGATGGTGCCACTTTCCACCGTCCACCACTGGTAACTCATCACCTTCTGCCATGCGGCAGTTCCACCCAATGCCATCAACTTCTGTCGTTACCACCATCCCCTCCTGGTGCCTCGTCCTTCACCGTTCAATGACGGCATCTTCCATGGATGGTCTTCTTCCTCACCACGCGTCCTCCTTCCAGTCTCTCTTCCCACCACCCACTGGTGCCACCCAATCACACCATTCTCTGCCATCTTCCATCCTTCACAAGTCAACGGTGCCATTTCCCAGCCTCCGTCACTAACAGTTCATCACGCTCCATCCCCTAAGTGTACCACATCTTCCGCCGACAGCCCCATTCCCCCCATCTGCCTTGTTCCCATCACATCCTCACCCTCAGATGGTGCCATCCCACACTGCTATCCTCTGCCGCCAGCCGCTCTCCCATGTACCACCTTTCCCTGACGGTCTACGTTCTCCAAATCTCCTTTCTCAACCCTATCTTCCTCAATCTTGTACCACCGATTGGTTCACAGCACTGACTCCTGGCTGTGCCGGCCCTTCGAGTATTTCCCAGGGACGCTCTCCCTCCCCTGCTGGACAAACCTCTGCCCTTCTCCAATTCCATCTCCGTCCACCCACCACTGGAAAGCCTCACCCTCCACTGACCCCAGCTACCGCGTTCCACTGATACTCTCCACCCTGTTCGGCCCATGTCCTCTCCACCCCTCTAAGGGCAGCACCTTGCATTGCGCCCGATGACTGCCGTTCACTCAGCAGACTTCGCCCTCCTCCGGCGTCATCCCGGCCCGCGTTCCCCATCCTCTACATCCCCCACCGCATTCTCGACCGTCCCTGATCTCCACCACTGACTCTGATCCTTTGTCACTCAACAGGGCCACCTAATATCTCCTTTCTCCCTCTACCTGATGCTGCCGTCCTTCGCTGAACCTTTACCAGCCAACCCCGTCCATTCTCCTCTCTCCCCACCCAGCGGTGCCAGTCCCCTCCATCTGACTCTCCTTGGCTACCACCTCCCACCCATCACCCTCCATCCTCCAACTCTCATCTCATCCTCCACAGGTGGCTGCCTCCAGGGGAAAGCCCCATTCATTTCCTTGAATGTCATCCCTTGGGGCCATGCTCCCTACAGAGTGTAGACCCCACAGGGTCAGCATGGGGACAAGACCCTCTCTTCCTCCTATGTGGCGGCAGGAGCACGTGGTCAACTGCCCCGTTGGCCGTGCTCCTGATCCTAACGCTCCTCCCTAACCCCAGCCTTCGTATTCGTCAGCAGCCAGGGCAGCCCTCTCCAGATCACTAAGGCAACAGGCTGGTGAGCACAGTCTGGTTCCAGCCCCTCCCGCCCATCCGTCCCTACACTCACCCGGGCGTCCGTGACCTTGAACTCTCGCAGAATATACTGAGGCATGTTGTATTCTGCCATCGGATCCACCACAAAGTACTGGTAACGGGCAGAGCGCTCGGCCGGCCAGTACTGGTGACACTTCTCCTGCGGAGGAGACGGCAGCTCCGGTCAGCGCCGTGGGAGCTGCGGCTGGGCCCCCGCCCTCCGCGCCCTCCCCGCCGTGGCCCCTGGCTCACCCGGCCCATCTCCCTTAGCTTGGTGAGCATCACCACAATAGTCGAATTGTTCTCCCACAGCATGCGCCAGAAATCTTCCGTGGTCTCCGCCAGTGGCCCTTGGGTTGCGATGTAGGCCTTCTGTTGCCTGCAGGCATGGCGGGTGTGAGCTCGGGGCCGGTGGGGACACCCAGCACGGTCCTTGCCTGATGCTGCCCCGGAGGGTCAGGACCAAGCCAGGACTCTGCAAGGGCTGCACCTGCCACCCCACTGCCTGCCGGAATGGCTGCCGGGGGCACCAGCTCCCCGGCCGCTGAGCCCATTTTGCAGGCGAGGAAACCACCAGTCTCATGACGAATTCGAATTCCTTGACAAAGCGGCGGGACTGTCCACTAACTTCTCCTGATTTCTTCCCTCTACCTCCAAGTGCCACTGCACTACTTTTGGTTGCCTGCATGGGCTGCACACTCTCTCAGCCCTGGGGCTTTGCACGTGTGGCACCCTCTGCCTGGAACACCCTCCCCTCCTCTGCCAGGATTTCTCAATCTCCGTGCTACTGACATTTGGTGCTGGATTGTTCTCTGGGGCAAGCTGTCCTGTGTACTGGAGGATGCTGAGCAGCATGCCTGGACCCTACCCAGTGCTAGTATTAGTCATCATGACAATAAGAAATATCCCCAGAGCCAAATATCCCCTGGGTGTCAGAATTACTCCAATTGAGAACCACTGATATAAAAGAACAGATGAAATCATGTTACGGACAGCAGTCATCAGTTAAACACACCCAGAGATTCACAGACAGCAGCCATCAGTTAAATACACATTTTTTTTTTTTTTTTAAATTAAGACGAGGTTTCACCATGTTGGTCAGGCTGGTCTTGAATTCCCGACCTCAGGTGATCGGCCCGCCTTGGCCTTGAAAGTGCTCGTATTACAAGCATGAGCCACCACGCCCGGCCTAAATACACATCTAAAGATGTATAGTTAAACAGCTCAGGGCTGGCAGTATCTCTCCAGCTCTGTCACCCACAAGCCTGGAGGCCTCTTGAGAGCAGAGATGGGAGTCCTTCTGGGGCCCCGAGGCGGGAAAGTCATGGCACCTACCTGTAACCATCAATGAAGCTGGCATTGATGTAGTCAGAGCCCTCCACGCCCCGGATGGGCTGTAGACAGACCCGTGTGCTCTCATAGGGCATGATGTTCACCAGGCGGTTCTTGAACTTGTTACAAGGCAGATTGGCACTGATGAAGCGCGACGTGTGGGCCTTGGAGTTGGCCAGCCGCTGTGGGGAGGAGGAGGAGACCAGGGGCTACCGTTAGAATGAGGGAGGCTATGCTTTCAGCCGGAGCACCAATGGTGGGTAGGTAGGTAGGGGCACACCGCCACCACCTTCTAGTCCCCAATGCTCGGGGCCAGCCTGATTTTCGGCTCTTTGGGCTTCTTCCCAACCCTGCCAGGGGAAGCCTGCGCCCCGCCCTCCTCTGCCCTGCCCGTGGCAGCCTCCGCCCCGCCCTCCTCCGCCCCAGCCCCAGCAGTATCCGCCCTGCCCACAGCAGTCTCTGTCCCGCCCTCCTCCACCCCGCCCCCAGCAGTCTCCGCCCCGCCCCAGGCAGCCTCCGCCCCACCCTCCGCCCCGCCCCCAGCAGTCTTCACCCCGCCCCAGGCAGCCTGCGCCCCGCCCCCTGCAGCCTCCGCCCCGCCCCCTGCAGCCTCCGCCCCGCCAACACCTTGAACTCGAGTTCCATCCCGGTGACGTGCTCGCCAGGCTCCACCTGGGCCAGCTTCTGGATGTAGGCATAGAGGCTGCGCGCGGGCACTTCTGTGTTCCCGCAGCCCACGGCCTCCAGCAGGGCCTCGTGGATGAAGCTGTACTGGTCCTCCGTCTGCACCATGTAGTTACGCTGGGACCTCATGAGCGTCACGTGGCCGTACACGTCAACTGTCTTCTCTGGCTTGATCCGCTCCAGCATGGCGTCGATGACGATGAAGCAGCCTGTGCGGCCCACACCGGCACTGCGGGGACAGCGTGGCGTTCAGGGACCGCTGAGCTGGGGGACTGGGGGCCGCGGTCGGGGCAGAGCCCGGTGGATGTACATACCTGCAGTGGACCACAATGGGGCCAGCGTCTGGCGGGTTGCAGGTCTTGACTCTCCGCAGGAAAGCCAGGAAGGGCGTCGGGTACTCGGGCACGCCGTGGTCTGGCCATGCCGTAAACTGGAACTGGCGGACCTCGCGTTTCTCACTGGAGCCATTCTGGGGACCACAAGGATATCACCTGTCACTCTGGCTCGCCCTGCCACCCAAGTGCTGAAAATGCCCAAGTCACGTGGCGGCTCATGCCTGTAATCCCAGCACTTTGGGAGGCCAGGGCAGGCGGATCTGAGGTTGGGATTTCGAGACCAGTCTGCCCAACATGGAGAAACCCCATGTCTACTAAAAATACAAAATAAGCTGGGCGTGATGGCACAAGCCTGTAATCCCAGCTCCGCAGGAAGCGGGGGCTGGAGTGAGGTGAGATCGTGCCAGTTAACTCCGGCCTGGGCAACAAAAGTGAAACTCCACCTCAAAGACAATGCCCGTGTCTGCACCTCTCCGTCGCCATGTCTCTAAGTGCCTGCCTTGGGTCTAGCTACCCCTGGATGTTTCCGAGTGGACAGTCTTGGGGATGCGTCACACACAACGTAGCCCACTGTATCTGGCCTTCTCCCCACACCTGCTCCCCCATCTCAGCTGAAGGTGACTCCATCCTTCCAGGCACTCTGGCCAGAACCTGGGAGGCACCCTTTACTCCTCTCCCCTCCAACATCTCATCCAGGACCATCAGTTCTGTCTTCAGTCTATCCCAACGCACGTGCTTCTCTTCTCCATGGAGGCCAACCTCATCCAGACCCATCACCACCCTCTTTGTCCCAGACCTTGACTCCCACCCAAGCCCCCCAGCCCTCCCTGCAGCAGCCAGAGGGCACCTCTCTCTGCCCACAGCCCTCCTTGGCTCCTGCCTCCCACAGGGTCCTGCAGGAGCTGCCCTGCCGCTTCCCTGCCCTCCCCACTGTTCTGCGCCATGACCTTTGCACAGGCTGCACCCTCTTACCTGAAATACTGTTCCCCCAACATCCCCCAGTACCTTAGTCCAGGTACTTGACAGTGTGTTTCTGCTCTGATTTATTTCCTCCTTTGACATGTACACTTTCTTGACGTTTCATAGTTGTGGTCTGTGTCTTGTTTACCAGACTGTTGTTATGTCCCACAAGAGCAGAACGTTTTGTCTGTCTGGGCCCCTGTTGTGTGCTTGGTTCCAGGGTAGGGAGTGAGACACTTGTTTAAGGTGTGTGACTGAACCCAGAATTGTCACTCTTGTCCATCTACTCAGTTTTCTGACACTTAGGTCAAGCGTGTGCCTGACAGTGAGATGACCTGGCTGGGGGTTGAGGATACATCATGGTGCCAGTAGCACCTCCCTTCTCCATCATGACAATAACAATTGTCTCCTGGAAGGCAGAATTGTCCTAATACAGAACCACAGATGTAGAAGAACAGATGGAACCACATTATGGACAGCAGCCATCAGTTAAATACACATCTAAAAGATCTTCTCCATCCCAGCCCTGACTTCACAGGACTGCCACTATCTGTCCATTTCTGTCTGGAGACTCTCTGAAGGCAACGCTAGGACCCTGCTGAGGCCCCATCATAGGCTCAAGCTGGGTAAGGCCAGAGGACATGTGGGCAAAGAACACCTGGGGCGTGAGTAAAGGTAAGAGGAAATCGGGCTCATTGCCGAGTTGTGCTCTGCTGGCTTTGTCTTCCAGCCATGTATGGAAAAAAAGCAGTGCCTTCTGAGCCTCAGCTTCCCCCTCCATGGAAGTGGGTTTCATGAGAATGCAGTTCAGCATGGGTAGACACGCTCGGCTTTCTCTCTCATGGGGAGCTCCCTGGGTAGAAGCCGGCGCCTTCTGCCTCCCTCCCATCTCATATCTCCCTCCTCCGCCCCAGCCCAGGCCCCACCTTGTGCAGAGAGAATGTCCTGACGCAGAATGTGGCCAGCTCGATGGTGTCTAGCAACGTGACCTGGATGAAGCCATAGGTCTCTGTGCCTCTGTTGGGCCAGTACTGATCACACTTGATCTATACCGGGCAAGAGAATAGGCGTCAGCGAGGGGCCGGCCGCCTGGCTGGCAGGGGCTTGAGGGCCATGGTGATGTCCAGGGCTCACCCGTGACTTCTCCTCCAGCCGTGTCATCATAACGATGGTGGCCGACCGCTGCTCCCACACCATACGCCAGAAGTCCCCGAAGGTCTCGGGCAGCGGCCCCTGCGTGGCAATGTAGGCGTTCTGACGCCGGTAGCCGTCCACGTAGTTGGCATTGATGTAATCACTGCCCACGATGCCTGGAGCCGGGGTGAGAGGCCAGGGGTCTGTGGGGGAATCTGTCTTGCTAGATTGGATTTGTCTGGCCCACCGCTTCCTGGAATTTCACTCTGTCCCCAGATTGTCCCCAAGGTGACCACTGGGTGTGTACTTCCCAGTTTCTCCCCCTCAGCACTATTACCGTTTGGGGTAATACAGATTGCTCTCTGTGGGTGGAGCCATCCTGGGCACTGCAGGGTGCTGACCAGCCTCCCTGGCCTCCACCCGCTCCACGCCAGTAACATTTCTGTCCCGCAAGTTGTGACAACCAAAAATGTCCCTGGGCAGAACTTCTCTGACTGATCACAATTGATGCAGGAAGACAGATGAAGCCATGTTATAGACAGCAGCCATCAGTTAAATACATATCTAAAGATGCCCAGTGGCCTCCAGCTGGAGCTGGATCAGGTGGATGACCAGAATCAGACCTCAGTGGCCAAGGAGAGACATGGGATCTAGTGCTTTCCGTGCCATGGGGAAGGGTAGGTTAGGCCTGGGGGTCTCCAAGCTACCTTCGATGGGCTGGAGGATGACGCGGGAGTGGTCATAGGCGATGACATTGGCGTAGCGGTTCTTGGGCTTGTTCACTTCCAGGTTGGAATGTTCCCATGTGAACTGCTGTCCAGGGTCGATGGACTGCAGAGGAAGCGGAGGGTGTGGGTGTCAGGGTAGGTGCCTGTGAGGCCGAGGTGAGGGGGTCGGGGGCGGGGGGCAGAGGCAGGCTCACCTCATACTCCTGGGAGAGCTTGAGGCTGTCGTTGGCCTTGAGCCGCTCCGTGTGCTCTGCCATGTCTGCGATGGGGACTGGTGGGTGGCTGAGCATGCCTATGAGGGTGGAGCAAACCCCACCGGGGCTGGTCACCAGGGGGCTGGCCGGGGGCTGGGGGAAGGGGTGCTCTACATGTGAGTCTGCGATGGAGGAGCTGCGGTTAGAAGGGTGTGGCTGGAGTAGGGCTTGGCAGGAGGGGCAGATTCAGGGTGGCTCGTGAAGGGGCCGGGACCCCAGGTCTAGGGGACTCTAAAGGCAGCAGGTTTGAGACTGTCGCTTGGGGCAGAGCCAGATGCCCCTGGAAGGCTCTGGATCACAGCCGCTGGCTCCTCCTGCTTCCTTCCCACTGAGCAGGGGGTGCAGGGGCTGCCAGAAGGGTCACCCTGGAGGATGTGAAGCTCCCAGTGCCCCCAGCCAAGAAGCAAGTGTGTGGCACAGAAACTAAACAGCAGATGCAGCCGGCTGGGCTTCGGAAATCCTGTCCCTGGGTGGGCAACTGACACCCCTTTCTGTCCCTCTGGGATCAGAGGCACTAAGTCTTCTTCCAGGAAGAGGCGAGGGACTGGGGAGGGGTAAATGCGGGTATGTGAGCGGGGCGAGGGTTCCTCATCTGTCCCTGTGCTTGCTTGGAGCAGGAGCAGGTACAAAAAGCCCTGGCCTGACAGCTCTTATCCCTTCAAGCCCCCCAGGGTGGCTGCCGGAGGTGCTGGGTGTGGGCTCGGTTCCCCCTTCCCGACATCCCGGTCTGCAGAACCCTGACCTCTCCTGGGACCTGTGTATGGGGTGTTCAGCCATCAGGGGGTTTCCAGGCCAGTTGGTAACTCCAACTCGCATGTGTCCCTAGCTGCCCTGGGTGCCCCCCAGGAGCTCACATCTAAGGGAGCTGCCTGTCACGTGGACATTTCCCGGGTACGTACGTGCCTCACCCAGGTCTCTGACACACACAGCAGTCACACACAGCCACCTAAGGGCCCAACGGACCAACCCCTTGCCCTCTCCCAGGAGCCAGCAAAGGACAGGTGGGCAGGGGCCAGTGGCAGAGGGCGGGGCACGTGGACAGAGACAAGAGGCAGGATGGAGAAACCAAAGAGAAAATGAACAGGCGGGGCCAAAGGAAGCCAGGAACAGAGAAACACAGGAACTAACTTTCAAAGTGAAACCCCGGCTCCCTGAGGGGGCTGCTGAGGCCTGAATCTGCAAATAGCAAACAATAAATAAATGAAAACATGCAGGGAGGGTTCCCGCCTCCACCTCCCCCACCCCTCACTGGCTGGCAGATGCAACGGGCAGAGCAACGTGGACAACTCGAGGGACATATAGCCGCCTGGGCCCCCACCTGAGACCCCCACGATAGCTGCGAACTGTGTACCCCTCTGGCTGTACACCAGCCAGTTCTGGTCTTGACCTGTCACTCCGGAAGGACTCCAAAGTTCTAGGTTCTTCTGTCTACAAATCCCTTCCCCCAGATCAGCCTGGCCTTGGGTCCCCTCTGTTGAGGTCAGTAGAGGGCATTCTGAGGAAGGAGGATGCAGGACAGTGAGGGAGAAGCTGGGGGAGCAGGGAAAGGACATATGGGCCCATGCCATGAGCTTTAGGGAGGACAGCAACCATCAGTTAAATGCACATGCTGAAAATCCTTATTTGGATGGAAACACATCAGAAACTAGTCCAGAGATGGAAATGAGACGGAAGCACATTAGCGGTGAATTAAGAGACTCTGCACGATCCCTTCAGGCAACTGCAGCCATCAGTTACATACACATTTAAAATTCTAATTTGGCTGAAAAACCAAAGCAACATGAATCAGTACAGAGGTAAGGAAGGGAAGACAATACATGAGAGGTGATACATGAGACCCTGCATAATCCCTTTATGAGGACAACAGCCATCAGTTAGATATGAATGGTCAAAACCCTCATTTGGATGAAAACAGAAGTGCCACAAAGCCAGTCCAGACACAGAAAAAAAGAAAGTATATTAGGAATGGTATGTGAGGCTGTGCATGAGGCTTTAAGGACTAAAGACATCAGTTAAATATAAATGTTTAAAATATTCATTTGGCTGGAAAATAAGTTGACATGAACCAGTTCAGAGATAGGAGGTGGAGATCAGATACAGTTGGAAGGACAGATGTAACCAGGCTGTGAACCCATGAGGAGAACAGCAGCCATCAGTAAAATGAAAAATTCCGTATTTGGTTAGAAGCGTCTGGCATGAGCCCATGTAGAGGGAGGAGATGGTGCAGTTTGTGAATCATACATGAAGATGATCAAGGATAAGACCTTGATTCAGTTCTCCTGGACTGGCAGGTGACTTTAGCTGAACCCTGTTAAATCTATAGGGAACTGTAAAGGTGCATGAGCCCCAGCAGCCATGGTGGGGAGAGGTATAATTTCTGTACCTTGTTAGGGACAGATCCCAAGGGAGTGTGGAAAATGGCTGAGGACAAACCTCAACTCCCACCACTGATGAACCTTAAGACTAGAGATATAAACAGAAGAACAGCTCTTTCTGCCCAAAGAAATGAGGAGTTTGGGTTTTCTGTTTAAGACATCATCTTTAGGTCCCTGAAGAGGACAGCAGCCATCAGTTGAATGTTAACTTTAAAAAAAAGCCTCACTTGGTTGTAAGCAGCACCAACTCACAAGTTCCAAGCCCAGATCCATGTAAGGTGGGAGGTATTTGGGAATCAAGAATTTGGCTAGACCAAGCATAGTTCAGAGGGGGCCCATGAGGGGCCCCGTGTGGCAGCTGCTGCTTCTCCCCAGTGATCTCACCCCCACTGGTGGTATCCCTGGCACCAGGGATAAGTACACACCTGGAGTCTGGAAGTTAATGCGTCTCATTTCCACAGGGTCCTTGGGGTGATGCGGGGCGAGGTCGGCGTTGTTGAGGAGGCATTTGGTGCGAGGTTCTGAGTCCTTGCGTTTACTTTAGAAGAAGTGGCACAGTCCAGTTAGTACTGGCACATACTCAAAAGACACAGTACATATGTGTGAATACAGTTCAGGCCCCAAGACCATGTCCCGTGTGACTGGGGTTTCCAGGAACCAATACAGACACATAAGCAGGCTGTGGGAGCAGTCAAGCATCCCCTCTCCTATAGGCACAACCATCAAGCCATTCCCATCCTCCTCCTCTTGCCTGAAGCATTCAGGGGACAGGGCTGGTTCTCACCTGTCAGGTTTGCTGTTCCCGAAAGCAGACACAGGTGAGAAGGGGAGAAAAGAAGAAAGGTGAGGGGGTGCTGGCCAGCAAGGGCTTGCTCTGTGATTCTCAGTGGCTTCCTTAACCTCTCTGAGCTTTGGTCTCCTCTGGAAAATGGTCTCATCTTTCTTGTTTGTCCCCCTCCCTCCCGACACCACAAGGAGACTCATCTCAGCCCTCCCTTTCTAAGCTAGGATGCGCCCCGTGTGGCCACAATGGCTATCCTCACTGACCTGGACACAGGCAGCGTCTGCCCCAAGTTGTCTTGCTGAGATGAAGACGGGACTTAATAGTTCATAGGAGAAGCCAATGAACTATTCACTGGCCTGCTTTGAATCCTAACTCTGCCATTCCCATGCTGTGTGACCTTGATCAAGTGGCTTAACCTCTCTGAACTTCGGTTTTTCCATGTGTACAACTGAGACCTTCCGTGATGATTCACTGAGACAACTCCTCCTCCCTCCTCTTCCAGGAAGCCCTCCCTGCTGTCAAGTAGGGGAGGACATGGGGCTTACTTCTTGTAGAGCAGGATAGCAATGACAATGCAGATTATGAAGACCACGGCCAGCACGGGCCCGATCACCCAGATAAGCCCCTCTTCGCCGTCCACGATGGGCTGGGGGTCGGGGTTATCCAGCTGGAAGGGGTCTGAGAAGGGACTGGCTGCAAAGGTCTGCAGGGAAAGGGGGGTCTCCATCAGTGTACACCCTCCTTACAGTGGCCAGATGGGTCTTTTTCAAACACAAACCTATGTTTCTCCCCTCCTCTAAATCCTACATTCCTAGATCCTTAACCCTGGTAGCCTGCATGACCTGGTCTCTGCCCAATCATTGCTCTCCCCATTCCTTTCTCTGCTCCAGCCACTCAGAAATACTTTCTGTACCTCCAGACCTTTGCAGATGCAAATCCTGGGATGCTATTTTTCTTTGTTGAACTCCTACTCACCCCTCAACACCCCAGCTGCAAGGTCCCTTCCTCTAAGAAACCTTCATTTCAGGATATTCCCACTCCCAAGTCTTCACCTCTGCCCAGCTCTGACCACAGGGAGCTGGGAAGATCAGAGTGTGTCTGGCTGTGGGCAGACATCATTCAGGACTTACAGGCTCGGCCTTCTGGAGCACAGCGAGCACGAAGAGGACATAGCGGTGGCCGGGCTCCAGGCCCCGGTTATCGAAGCCGCCGTACTGCTTCTGGTCGCCGGGGTGGAACGTGGAGGGCAGCACAGAGAAGCGAGCCGCAATGTAGGGCCGGGGCACCTCCAGCTGGCGCGAGTGCCGCAGGCTGCGCCTCTGCAGCCGGGAGATGTCCTGGATGAGCTGCGGGAACAGAGTCGTGGGCGGCTCAGAGCTCAGCTGGGAGCCACGGAGCACATGAAAGCTGGAACGTATCTGGGCCCTGCAGGTCAGGTCCCAGAACCTCACCTCCTCCAGATCCATGTCCTCTGGGCTACCCAGCGGGGTCAGGAATTGGCCTCCGCGGGACTTGCGCAGTGGCACCATCACGATGAAGTAGCTCCTGCAGGGAGATGGGGAAAGAGTCAGGGGGGCTGTCGACATGCAGGACCAAGAGATGCTAAATGGGGACAAATGGGGGTGCGGGGGTGTTTCTCTGAGTCTTCCCTTCTGTTCATACAATGGGCCTATTCCCCTATGTTCCATCCACAAATGACCACAGTTCCTGACTCAAGCCTCCAGGCTTGGATCATGCTGTACTTTCTGAATTCTCACTGTTGAACCCCTATACATCCTTCAAAGCCCCAGCGTCAATGCCTACATAACCCTGAAGCCCTTAAATCTCCTCTGCCTCTCAGGCAGAGTGCTCCTTTCCCCACTGAGGGCTCTGAGCTTTGCCTCCCCACCAGGTGGAAAGCCCAGAACCAAATCCTTTCAGGGACCCTAGTATTACCCAGCGGAGGATGTGCCATGGGGGGGTATCAGGAAATGCCGGAAGTGCAGACACAACGGCACATTTAGTGACAAAAGCCCATGAGAAGCGCTCAGTCTTGGATAGCCCCATGAGTTGGGGCTGATACGGTCCTTATTTCATAGACGGGCAAGAAAACTCAGGCAGAGAGACGGTATGTGGCTTGCCCCAGCCACACAGCAGGCTGACGGGGGTGATGAGGAACCCGGAGCATGGGGGTGAGCGTACTGGACAGGCACGGGGCTCTGGCCGTCGGGCAGGTACACCATGATGAAGCCGTCGGCGTCGGGCTTGGGGGCGACGCTGGGCTTGCCGTTGAGCAGGTTGAAGGCGGTCCAGGCGGTGACCGTCTGCTGGAGGCCGCCCAGGCTGCTGCCGCGATTGGTCAGCACAAAGTTGTAGAAGGTGTGGGGCTTGAGGTGCGTGATGAGCTTCTTGGTGGTGCGGCCGTCCACGTCCAGTGTGAGCCCGTTGTACTGGATCTGCGGGCCAGGCTAGCTCAGCGGGGCCTGAAGGGCTCAACACCTGGCCATCGACTGAGCCCCAGCTCCAGGCTGAGTCGTCTACCCCGACTGAGCCCTGATCCCAGGCAGAAATCCAACACTGACTGATCCCTGATCCCTGGCTCATTCCCCAACTCTGACTGAGCCCCAACCTCACTGAACCCTGACCCCAGGTGGAAACCCAACTCTGACTGAGACCTGATCCTACACTGATTCCCTGACCCCAGACTGTGCTTGAATTCCAGGTGGGCCCTAACCCTAGGTGGAAACCCACTTTGAGCCCTGATCCCATGCTGAATCTCCAATCCCACTGAACCCTGAACCCAGACTGATCCTGAATTCCAGCTGAGCCCTCACCCTAGGTGGAAACCTACCTCTGAGACCTGATCCTAGACTGATTCCTGATCTCAGACTGAAGCTCAATGCCAGGCTGAGCCCTAACCCCAGACTCAGCACCAACTCCAGACTAAAATCTGACCTCAGGCTAAGTACCAACTCTGAGTCCCACTCCTGACTATGCCCCGGTCCAAGCTGAGCCACGATCTAAGGCTGAGCTCCAACTCTGATTTCCGATACTGACCGAATCCCAGGCTGAACCTCAATCCCAGCTAAGCCACAATTCAAGGCTGAACCCCAACCCGAATCCACAATATTGACCTAACCTCAATCCCAGCTGACCTCCAATCCTAGGCCAAGCCCCAGCTCTGACTCCCAGTATTGTCTGAGCCTCAATCCTAGCTGAGGACCATCTCTGACTGAGCTCTGATCCCAAACCTCACACCAACTCCAAGCTGAGCCTTAACCCCTGCTGCACTACAACCCCTGACCCTGACTGCCTGCCTGTCTGCCTGCTGGCTGGGCCGTCGCACCTTGTAAGGCGTGGGCGAGTTGTAGTTGTCAGGGAACTCCCAGCTGAGCAGGACCGACGTCTTCATGATCATTTTCACCTTGAAGTTCTTGGGCGAGACTGCCGGGGAGGCGGCCGAGCAGGGAGAGAGAAGAGAGGCCCCGTGAATGCCTGGCACCGGGTGGTGTGAAGCGGGGTGGGGTGGGGTGGGGCGGCCCAGGCGCTCCCTGTCGTCCGCTGTGCCCTTGCCCACGGCCTTCCTGCCTGGCCCTGGCCCGGCCCTGCCCTGTCCCAAGTCCCTGCTTCGGGAGACGGCGCGGCTGCAGAGGCTGCAGAGAGAAGGTGGAGGAGGAGGAGGAGGAGGAGGAGGGAGGGGAGGCGGGGGGAGGCGGTGGGGGGCGGCGGTGCTACCGAGGCACGTCCCACCTTTGCCAACGCCGGAGCCTCGGGGTCCGGACTTGCCTGAGTGACCACGAGGAAGCAGAAAAGTGACCACTTACCTGGGCGGGGGAGAGGGAGGGGCTGGGGTGTGGGGGGGGGCGCGAGGCCCGGTCCGGCTCTGGTGCGGGGGTCGCCGCGCGCCTACCTTGGTCCCGCAGGAACGTCCGGTAGCGGACGGGGGGGCTGAAGGGGCCGGGGCCCTGGCGCGTGTGGGCTCGCACTTGGAGGTCATAGGCCGTGTCGGGCTTCAGGCCCCGCAGCGTGAGCGCGTTCTCCGCGCCCGGCTCGGCCGCCGCCGGCAGCTCGGTCTCTCGCGCGGGGCCCAGGGCACCGGCCTCCCGCACGGCCACCGTGTACTTGACGATGGCGCCGTTGCGCTCGGCGGGCACGGGCGGCAGCCAGCGGAGCAGGACCGTCCCGGCCGAGGCGTTGCCGGCCGCTTCCAGGATCTGCGGGTGGCCGCGAGGCGCGTCCTCGGGGATGCTCAGGACCTCGGCCGCCTCCTCGCCCAGGCCGCCGCGGCTGCGCGCCGCCAGACGGAACACGTAGGTGGCCCCCTTGTGCACGCCCGGCGCCATGTAGCGGTCCTCGGAGGGCGGGAACTCCAGCGTGGCCAGGGGCGTCGAGTCCTCGCGGCCGAACTGCAGGCGGTAGCCCAGTACCGGGTCCTCCGCGGCGCCGGCCGGGGGCTCCCAGCGTGCCAGCAGGCTGCCCTCGGGGGTCTGCTGCACCGACAGGGTTGGGCGGCCCAGCACTGCGGGGACACGGGGCGGGGTCAGGATCCGAGCGCCATCCGCTGGCCCCAGCGCACGAGGTGGGGTTGTAGTTTTGATTTTTGTTTTCCTTTCATAGAATTTTCTTTTTTGACTTGGCGTCTTGCTATATCGCCCAGCCTGGAGTGCAACGGTGCGATCATGGCTCACTGCAGCCTCGAACCCCTGGGCTCAGGTCATCTTCCTGTCTCGGCCTCTCGGAGTGCTGGGATGACAGGCCGCTGCACCCAGCTGGGGTTGCCAGTTTTAAAAGTAGGTCTCGATGGCAGGGCGCAGTGGAACGTGCCTGTAATCCCAGCACTTTGTGGAGCCGAGGTGGGCGGATCGTTTCAGGTCAGGAGTTGTAACCAGCCTGACCAACATGGTGAAACCCTATCTCTACTAAAAAAATACAAAAATTAGCCAAGGGTCGTGGCAGACGCCTGTAATCCCAGCTACTCGGGAGGCGGAGGCAGAAGTGCTGGAACCTGAGAGGCGCAGGCTGCAGCGAGCCAAGATGGCACCACTGCACTCCAGACTGGACAACAGAGCAAGATTCCATCTTAAAAACAATAAGCCAGGCGTGGTGGCTCACATCTGTAAGCCCTCTGGGAGGCTGAGGTGGGTGGATCACCTGAGGTCAGCTGTTCAAAACCATCCTGGCCAACATGATGAAAGCCCGCCTCTACTAAAAATGCAAAAATTTAACTGGGCGTGGTGGCGCATGGCTGGAGTCCCAGCGACTGGAGAGGCTGAGGCAGGAGAATCGCTTGAGGTGGAGGTTGCGGTGAGCCCAGCTCGTGCCACTGCACTCCAGCCTGGCAACAGAACAAGACTCCATCTCAAACAAAAAACAAAACAAAACCAAAAATAGTAAAAGTAGATCTCGCGAAAGCCTCACTTAAGAGGCAAAGACTTGGAGGAGGAAAGAGGGAGCCATGAGAAGATCTGGGAGAATCGTGTTCCAGGCAGAGGGAACAGCCCGTGCGAAGGTCCAGAGGCGGCACTGGGCTAGGGGTGCGGAGGTGAGCACTCAGAGAGCCGGTAAAGGAAAACGTTTACAGAGGCCGCAGTAGGTCCTCCCGCTTCCGTTAATAACGCAGCCCTCTCCTGTCTTGTTTATTCGGCCCTTGTTCAGTGCAGGCACCTGACCAATACCCATGGGACACAAAGGCATCTGAACTCCCGCCCCTGCTGTGGTTCGCACAGCCTGGGTAGTCATCAACGTGCGGAGAGAGAGGGCAAAGAAGGGGGAAAGCTGGGCTGTATGAATGAAAACGGATTTCTCCACTGCAGGACTTATCAGGGCCTTTAATGGACTGCCATGAATACGCAGGGTGGCAGGAAGCAACTTATGCAGTGGGTTCTGCTGAGCAAACATGGCTCTAAGACAACGTCCCTGAGAAAGGGGGGAGGTGCCCTGCTGGCTAGAAGGGAGGGAGAGATCACAGGAGGCTGCTTCGTGGAGGTGGCATGTAGCAGACGCAGACTAGGCAGGCGAAGGAAACTGTGTGGATAAGGGAAGGGGCTGTGTCCAGCTGGGAGGCCCAGAATGTGGGGTACAGAGTCAGTGGTGTGGCCCAAGGGTCCCCAAGGAGGGGGTTGGGGTGGGGGCTGGGACTAAGGCCACAGGAGTCTATCAGCTGTTCCCGGAATACTCGGGAGCTTACTGTGCCCTCCGGAATCCTCTGGGCCATGCCCTCCGCCCGGTGTACCCTCCCTCACATCTTCACGGCAGCCTCTCTTTCTTTCTTTAGCTCCATTTATCTTTTCTTTTTTTTTTTTTTGGAGACAGAGCTTTGCTCTTGCTGCCCAGGCTGGAGTGCAGTGGCATGAGCTCGGCTCACTGCAACCTCTGCCTCCTGGGTTCAACGGATTCTCCTGCCTCAGCCCCTCAAGTAGCTGGGATTACAGGTGCTCGCCACCACGACTGCCTAATTTTTGTATTTTTAATAGAGATGGGGTTTTTCGCCATGTTGGCCAGACTGGTCTCGAACTCCTGACCTCAGATGATCCGCCTGCCTCAGCCTCTCAAAGTGCTGGGATTACAGGTGTTAGCCACCACACCTGGTGTTCAGCTCCATTTTGGATGGAAAAACGCCAGCCCCTGGGGGCCGAAGGGAGGGTCACGAAGGGGCCAGAAGGAGAAACTAAGGCAGGGCCACAAAGAGAAGGCTTCCTGGGGCAGTGGGGGAAGACAGGCACACCACCCTGAAAGAACCAGCTACCAGGCACAGGGGACTAGGAGGCCCAGAAGGATCAAGATTGTGGGATGGGGCAATCAAGAAAGGCTTCCCAGAGGTGGTGTACCCTGAGCCAAGACCTAAAAGTAGAGGGAGGAGCCAGCCAGCGGGGAAAGGGGTATCCTGGCAGAGGGCACAGCCCAAGTAAAGGCTGAGAGGGGACAGAGGGCCAGGGGGTCGGAGGTGGTGGCTGTTAACTGTTTCTGTCTGGAGGGAGCCGGGGGAGGGGAAGTGAGTGCTGAAGGATCAGGCAGGGGTGGGGGCCATGCCGGGCCCTGGATGCCCTCCTGAGCAGCCCCCACACCTTTGTCTCACTGTTCCTGCTGCCTGGTGCACCCTCTGCCCACCCTCCTGGGCTAAAGGACTCTGGGTGCACACTCTGGTGCCAGTGGGGGCAAAGGGGCGCTTGGTGGGGGGTGGGCGGGTCGCATACCTGCTCCCTTGGTCACCACCACCTTGGGTTTGCTGCGAGCGCCATCGCCCTTCATGGTGTAGGCGGCTACCGTGACGGAGTAGGCGGTCTCAGGCTGCAGGTTTGTGATTATCATCTCCTGCGGGCAGGGCTGGGGGTCAGCACCATGGCCAGGGCCGGGAGCAGCCCACCCACCCCCCTCCCTGTGCTGAGATCAAGCAAGGGGGTCCCAGGGCCCGGATCACGGGCAGACACATGCACACAAGCTCATGCAGAGACCAGGACATGTAGCAGCGCCATGCTCAGAGGGTACATGCAACATCCAACGAGCCCACCGTTGCTTGCCAGGACCAATTCGGTCCTCTCTGCCCCATTTCCCCAATTCCCGCCATTGCCCCCGACAGTCTGTCCTCCCCACAGCAGCCAGAGGGCGCCTGTGAGCACCGTAGTCAGGGCCCAGCCCTCCTCTGCCTACCCTCCTCCATGGCTCCCACCTCCCTTGGGGTCAAACCCCAAGTCCTCCCTGTGGCCCACAAGGCCCTGCACGACGTGCGCGTCCCCTCCCGGTCCTCCCCTCAGCAACAAGGGGCTCTCCTTGCATTCCTCCAACACACCAGGCACAGCCTGCCTCAGGCCCTTGGGCACTGGCTTTTTCCCTGTCTCTTGACTCACGTGGGTGCTGGAGATGGCCTGTACCCACTCATGAGAGCCAGTGGTTACATTTTCAGAATTTTGTGAGCCACTTATGAAACAGAGCTGTCATTAAAAATTAAACTGTATACAGCCGGGTGCAGCGGCTCACGCCTGTAATCCCATCACTTCGGGAGGTGAAGGCGGGAGGATCACTTGAGGTTAGGAGTTCGAGACCAGCCTGGCCAACATGGTGAAACCTCATCTCCACTAAACATACAAAAATAAACCAAGCATGGTGGCGCATGCCTGTAGTCCCAGCTACTTGGGTAGCTGGGGCAGGTGGATCACCTGAACCCGGGAGGCGGAGGCTGCAGTGAGCCAACATTGTGCCACTGCACTCCAGCCTGGGCGGCAGAGCAAGACTGTCTCAAAAGAAAAAGAAAAGAAAAGAAAAATGAAAAAAAAAAAATCTGTATAAACTTACAATCGACTAAGTTATATTGAAAGCAAAGGCAATAAATACAGCAAACCCACCTTTCCTGGTTGTTTCACTAGGTTACAGTTAGCTCTGTGATTATCTGTATGGTTACTGCTTTGAAACCACATTGTCTATTGCATCTGTACAGAAACATTGATCAGGAGCTACTGAGCACCTCCCAGGTAGCTTGAAATTGACATGGTGGGAAGTATTTACACCACGGAAATGGGCAAATGCTACCAAACAGGACGAACCACCGTTGGCCACCCAGAGGGCGGGTTTTTACTTTTTCACCTTGTTGAGACAGGGTCTGACTGTGTTGCCCAGGCTAGAGTGCAGCATGTTCACAGCTCACTGCAGCCTCAACCTCCTGGGCTCAAGCACTCCTCCCAACTCAGCTTCCCCAGTAGCTGGGAAGACAGATGTGCACCACCACAGGCTGGCTAATTTTTGTATTTTTTTGTAGGGATGGCATCTTGGCATGTTGCCTAGGCTGGTTTTCAACTTGCGGGCTCAAGAGATCCACCTGCCTGTGCCTCCCAAAGTGCTGGATTACAGGTGTGAGCCACTGTGCCTGGCCGAGAGCCGATTTCAAAATGTTTATCTCACTGTCTAAACCCATCCCCACCACAGCTATAACAATGTGTGTTTTGTTCTTGTTTTTGAGACCGAGTTTCACTCTTGTTGCCCAGGCTGGAGTACGATGGTGTGACCTCAGCTCACTGCAACCTCTGCCTCCCAGGTTCAAGCAATTTTCCTGCCTCAGCCTCCCAAGTAGCTGGGACTACAGGCATGTATCACCACACCCGGCTAATTTTGTATTTTTAAGAGACAGGATTTCACTGCATTAGCCAGGCTGGTCTCAAACTCCTGACCTCAGGTGATCCGCCCGCCTTGGCCTCCCAAAGTGCTGGGATTACAGGCATGAGCCACAGGCCCGACATCTTTTTTAATCTTTGAGATGGAGACGTAGCATAGATCTTGCTCTATAGCTCAGGCTGGAGTGCAGTGGCACAATCTCGGCTCACTGCAACCGCCTCCCAGGTGCCAGCGATTCTCCTGCCTCAGCCTCCCAAGTAGCTGGGATTACAGGCGTGCACCACCATGCCCGGCTAATTTCTGTATTTTTAGTAGAGACAGGGTTTCACGCCATGTTGGCCAGACTGGTCTCAAACTCCTGACCTCAGGCCTCCCAAAGTGCTGGGATTATAGGCATGAGCCACCGTGCCTGGCCTCTTTTTTTTTTTTTTTTTGGGATGGAGTCTAGCCCTGCCACCCAGGCTGGAGTGCAGTGGCTGATCTCGGCTCACTGCAACCTCCGCCTCCCGGGTTCAAGCGATTCTCCTGCCTCGGCCTCCTGAGTAGCCGGGGCTACAGGCATCACCATGACACCCAGCTTATTTTTGTATTTTTTTGTGGAGACGGGGTTTCGCTGTGTTGGCCAGGCTGGTCTTGAACTCCTGACTGGAAGTCATGCACCCACCTCCCCCTCTCAAAGTGTTGAGATTTCGGGCATGAGCCACCCCGCCTGGAAGGTGTGTGTCTTGTTCTGATTTATATCCTCTGACTAGATTACGACCCGTGGGGAGGAGGAGCTCTTGTCATTACCCCGTCCTGAGCACCTAACACAGACATAGCATACAGCAAACGCTCAATAAATGCTCATCCAATGAATGACAGCACAGAACACTCCTGAGCACGCGGACTTGCACACACACCTGTGCACACGCACACAGCATCATGTGTCTGCAAGCATGCACACCCCCAAGTACAGGCCAGCATGCCTGGCAACTGTGGGGCGGGCCCAGGCCAGGGGGACAAGGAAGGGCAACCGGGATGCACAAACAGAGGGTCTCCTGCCCCTGAGCCCACAGTCTGTCCCTCCCAGGGTCTCCGCAGGAGGGGCAAGGTTGGAGCCCAGGTGGGAATATTCCCCCTAGATCCAGTGTTAGGGAGATGGGGGTCGCCTGTTTGTTTATTAGAGACAGGGTCAGCCAGGCGCGGTGGCTCACGCCTGTAATCCCAGCACTTTGGGAGGCTCAGGCGGGCGGATCACCTTGAGGTCAGGAGTTCGAGACCAGCCTGGCCAACATGGCAAAACCCCATCTCTACTAAAAATACAAAAATCAGGCCAGGCGTAGTGGCTCACGCCTGTAATCCTAGCACTTTGGGAGGCCGAGGCAGGCGGATTGCCTGAGCTCAGGAATTCGAAGCCATCCTGGGCAACACGGTGAGACGCCGTCTTTACTAAAATACAAAAAATTAGCCGGCCATGGTGGTACGCGCCTGCAGTCCCTGCTACTCAGGAGGCTGAGGCAAGAGAATCGTTTGAACGCAGGAGGCAGAGGTCGCAGTGAGCCGAGATGGCACCACTGCACTCCAGCCTGGGCAACACAGCGAGACTCTGTCTCAAAAAAAAAAGCCAGGCATGGTGGCACACACCTGTCATCCCAGCTACTGGGGAGGCCGAGGCAGGAGAATCACTTAAACGCGGGAGGCGGAGACTGCACACGGGAGGGCCCAGAGGAGGAGACCCTTTTACTACTGGTGATAAGGGCGTGCAGGAGTCACGGCACGGCACAGCCCGCGGGGAGCGCACAGGGGTGGGGGGTGGGTGGCCGGGGCGCTACTTACATATTCCGCCGTGTCATCTGTCTCCCACTGAGCGGGAGGCGGCGGCAGGGGAGAGAGGAGCGAGGTGAGCGGGGGAGGCCAGAGGTGGAGAGAAGCAGAGGTGGGGGGAGCGCAGGGGCCCGCCCCGCCCCGACCCCGCCCGGGGCCCACCCCCGGCCCCGCCTCGCCCCCGCCCACCTGGGCATCGGCCAGCATGACGTCCTTGATACGCGGTGGCCCGCGGGCCTCGGCGCCCTCCATGCGCACGTAGTGGACCTGGTAGCCGCGGATCTGGCCGTGCTGCCGGCCGGGCGCGGGCGAGCGCCACAGCACGCGGATGGCCGTGGCGTTGAGCGCCTCCGCCTCCACCTTCCGCGGCGGCGCGCTGGGCACTGGCGGGCGGGAGGGGAGGGGAGGGGCGGGCGGGGCCGTTACCAGGGCGCCCGGCCCTGCCCCGGGCAGCGCCACTGTCCGATTCCAGGATGCCGAGTGGCTGCAGGTGAACGACTGGGCGCTCTTAGTGCTCACCACTGGCTGGGAGGGCGTGGCCTCCTTCACACCCCCCACAGCCCCGGGAGGGGCCACTGAGGGCGCGCCCCATGGACCCAGGCTGACCCCCAGGGTCTGAACCACCTTCCCAGGGCCTCCAGACACCTTCTTCTCCCTACACTGCTTCCATCCTCATCATAACCCTGCGAGATAGGGGCTCCCGTCATTCTCACTTTACATTTGGGGAAACTGAGTCCCAGAGAGTTGATTCTGGGCTCACAGACTTAGCAAGAGGCAAAGCCAGGATTTGCACCAGGCAGCCCGGCTGTATGCTCCTAAATACTGCAGCAGGCAGGTGGCCCACTTGGCACTCAGGACCTTTTTCACCCACCCCAGGGTTTGGGATACAGAGGAACTGCTGCATTTCTTCCCTGGGCTTAGGACATAATGGGGCTGTCCAATGAACCTTAGAGGCTAATGGCTCAGAAAGCAAACCAGGTTCCCAGGACCAAGAGGCTGTGATCCTTTATTTTTGAGACAGGTTCTCTTACTCTGTCCCCTAGGCTGGAGTGCAGTGGCAGGATCACGGCTCACTGCAGCCTTGAACTCCTGGGCTTAAGCGATCCTCCCATCTCAGCCTTCCAAGTAGCTGCAACTATAGGCGTGCGCCACCATGCTCAGCTAATGTTTTTTGTAGAGATGGGGTCTCACTCTGTCACTCGGGCTGGAGTG